>JASVEL010009858.1:0-91307 GCA_032618575.1 Nicotiana noctiflora
TGTTCGTGTATTTCACATGGTTCACTTCGCGACTTTGATGATTGGCTTCTTTTTCTTCCATAAATGATACAAAACCATTCCATAGCCTTCTGTAATGTATGTAACCTGCAAAACATGAAAAGCACTAATAAGAGCATTTTGCTATCACTTTTACAATACAAACTCTACAAAAAAGTGGTTCTTTTAGGGCTTAATCATAATTCAATTCATCCATTATCATCGGGCAAACCAAGTTTGGAGAGTGTTGGAAAAAAAGGAAAAAGAAAGAGGAAAAAAATCAAAATCAAAGAAAATACGAAAAGAAAACAAAAGAAATATAAAATACACTTCATATCCTCCTATCCAAGCTAGTGAATGCATAGTTGTGCTTAAAAAAGAAGGATCAAATTGTGTATGATTTTGTGGCATTGCTTGAATTAGTCACGAAGAGTGTGTATTTGAAAGCTAAAGAGTATGTACATTAAAGTGCTTAAGATGGTGTACCACTATTTTTTCAAATATAGCTTACTCGTCCTTTAGCCAATATTACGCCCGTAAAGACCTAATTGATCATAGACATCACAAGCTTATATTAGTAGAGACATATAGTACGGGCAAGCTTATGGTACGACCTCGGGATGCACATGAATTGTTTTACAAGAGTGAGAGAATTCTTTCGAGTTCTAAGTCCTTAAGTTATACTTAAATGCATGTTTGAGTGTGTGGACTAAATTCTCTCTTTGATTGTGGTGAGAGTGCATGATTTACAAAGGATTGGTAAAGTCTAGGCATTTTGAGTTGACACAAGAAGTGAGTTATAGTAGAGAATGTATTGGAGTCATCTTTTGAGGTTAGGATGTTAGAAGAAGTCACACAAATATTTTAAAATAGTCTTAGCATAGTTCTAATTTTGAATAAAGATGTCAATAGTTCGTATATTGGGCTCTAATTGTTGATATAAATCATTGTCATTAGTAGGATGCTCGAGGATGTTTTGAAAGGTGTTTCTTGCCATTGTGCTTAATTTTGAAAGTTGCTCGAGGACGAGCAAGAGTTCAAGAGTGAGGTGTTGATAAACGGTGAAAAATACATATTTTTTAGTGTAATTTCATCTCGTAACTGGTGTGAATGTAGGAGATTACATCAGTTTTTGTAGTTACTTATGCTAACTACATACATTCTTATATGTGGGAGCAAGTTGGATTAAAGATGAGCAAAAGAAGTTGATTTGGGACCAAAAGACAAAAGAAGAACTTTGCTCGTTTACATTTGCGTGCACACGAGAGAGTGAACGAGCTAGCTGATTGAAAAAAAAACAACGGATTAAGGAAAAAAGGCAAGTGCACGAGAGACCTAGAAGAAAAAGAAAAAGAGAAGAACTTCGCTTATTCACTCTCTTGTGCGCGAGAGAGTAAACGAGCTAACCTAAAAAGGTTGTTCCAAATTTGACTTGTATTATTTCGCCCTTATCAAACCTTATCCCATATAAATAGTTCTTAAACTCACTTTGGAAAGGAAATTCGATCTAAAGAAGCAAGAACACACTAGGAGCGCGGAGAATTCTTCTACGAGTTTTTCACTTTCTTCTCCTATTTCTATTATTGGTACATACTTTTATGAGCAGCTAATTCTATTATCTTTGGTTTTGATGAAACCGTTTGTAAGATCGAATTCTTGATACGTTTTGATATAATTGAGTCTTTGAATATTTTTATTTGTTCAATTACATGCTTATTTTAGTTAATTGAAGAGCTCACAACTAGCTTATTTATTATGTATTACTTGAAAAAGAGTACATATGTAGATGGATGTAGAACAACATCAGTCCTAACGCATAAGTGATCAATACGGCAACAAGTTTAAAAGCAGGATTAGAAATAATAAAGCTTTGACATGATCATAGTGAGAATTACGATAAGTCAAATGCTCATGATCAGTAGATAATAATTAGGCAAAATTATATACAAGAAATAACGGGAAAGATTCCAACAACTGAAAAAAATCATAATTGTACACCTCTTTAATCTGGGCTGCAACCCTTATTATCTTTAATTATTAATTTATTAGTTAATTAATTAAACATAATTTTTTAGTTAGTCAATTAATTTCTGCTTGATAACAAACGATGTCTAAAATCCCGTACTATGGAAAGTATTACATTTATGATATCGTTTGGCTAGGATTCAGCAAAGCTGCTAAGTTAAAAATCGAAGCCGAAAGAAAATTGCCTCCTATGAAGAGGCTATAACAAGCAAAAAATAAATAAGAATAGAGTACAATTGAGAACCTATATGTGGAAAATATAACGATCATGTTCCATAAACAGCAGCCGCAATAAACATTTTTCATCATCATCGCAAAATTTTTCCTGTACAGTCAACTGTTCGGATCAACTGTTTGCCTTCTTCACCATCTATGGCCAAAGTTTCCGCGACCTCTTCCACCTCTGCCTCTGGAAAAGCGAGCTCCACCTCTCCTATCAGAGAAGCCACCACGACCACCACCAAATCTTCCACCTCTTGCCTGGTCTTTCTCTTGCAACGGAGGCAGTTCTTTTACTACCTCCAAATTTACACCTTGGGTATTCTTCCCTGCAAAGCCCCACCGGAGTAATGACAATATCAATGAGATGTAATGAGAAAGAGCTTAGACAAGCTGTGCAACAATTTATCACTGACTATGGCGTTGCTTGAGTATATGGGTATAAGAAGCAAACTATGATGAAGGCAGGCTCTAGAATAGAATTTTGTTTGGATGATTCTCATCTGTCAATTACAGAAATGAAGAAACATACCTGCTAGAAACATATCCAGATCATCAGCAGATACATCAAAAACAGCGCCCTTCCCATCAGCTGTCAAAGTAAGACCTTTGATTGATTCAACCTTGTCCTCTGGTAGGAACCTCCGCAAAACATTATATGCAAAGCTGCCATCATATTAACAAAGCAGAAAAGATCAAACAGAGGAATTATTCAACAGAACAGCTGCAGGCTCTGGCCATAGCAGCTTTCACTGAGTTTCATCGTCATGGTATAACTTGTTAATTGGAGAAAGTAAGAATCTTGCTGTGTGATTCTGCCCCCCACTCTGCCAGTAACCTATGTATCGATCTATACCCAGTTGATCTACCGCTATTTTACATTTGCAGGTTCTGGATAGGCGCGGGGTAGAAAAGATCAATGAAAAGCATTTAGTGACATGATTTAAATACTCACGAAGGTGCAAATATGGGCCTCCCACACTCAAGAAGTAGAGTAACACAGTTCTCCATGGAAGAAAGAAGCGACCGAGTCTTGATCTCGGAGTAGCCCTAGAAAGCAAGAGACCATCTAGTCAACCATAAGAACCTTGGGTTCAACACCATACAAGTAATGAAGAGAAATACTTACAGCTGCCTTGGCAAGTGCCTTGGCCAGTAATTCGGCTGGTGATAGTTCAGAGGTGTTTAGAAGTTCCTCAGCAGCAGCCTTGAAAGCAGGTATTACACTACAGAGATTTGCAAACAAATGGAAATGATAAAGTGATGATACATTAAAAATCAACCAGAGGCACAAATGAAAAACATACCTATCAGAAATTTCAGCAACTGCTTCTGCTGCTTCTTTCCCAGCCGCTTTAGCAACATCAGCTGGCTGCGGAGCAGATAGATGCTCGAACTTCACACCAGATTCTCTTTCAATCCTAGAAATGTTGGACTTCTTAGGATCATAAAGCATTACCGCCACACCAGTATTTCCTGAATGGCATAACAAACAAATATAAGTAAGAATGTCCCTGAAGTCCAGTAATCGAAGAAAAGCAATTCCAACATCAGCAATTCACCTGCCCTTCCTGTCCTTCCAGATCGATGAATATATGCTTCGACATCGCGTGGAGGCTCACACTGACCATATATGTTAAATTAAGCATTCAAATAACCGATGAGGCTGAGCATCAAAGTCGAATATGAATCTAGTCGTACCAAACCTGAATAATTAATTGAACGTCGTCAATATCCAATCCACGGGCTGCTACATTTGTGGCCACTAATGTCAAGAATTTTCCTGATCTGAATCCAGAAAGTGTAACCTGGAACAGCATACAACAATCAGGGAAAGAGTTGTTAGTTGAGAATTGAAGGGATGTACCCCATACCACAAATATAAAATTTGTTGAAGGAGTCAACGAAAGTGACAAACAGTCAACTTATGCAAATCCTATTTGGCTCTTATATTCTTATCCACTAACAACAGAAGGTGATTATTACTCCTGGAGGAACTCTCCTCTTAAAGCAGCAAAAGTCACCAAAAGGAGAGCAAGAAAGACGGCGAAACAGAGCACACCAGAGTAAATTTATTTTAAACAAACTTTTACCTCACGCTGGGACTGTTGTATCTCTCCATGCAAAGCACGTGCCCCAGGCAATAAGCCGGCCAGCTCCGAAGCATAACCTCTTGTCTCAGTGAAAATAATAGTGCGGCCACCACTGATATTTCATAGTCAACAAAGAATGTTGGAGAATGAATTTATAACTTGATTGTCATTCTAAGAATTTCAATGGACAGATACTAAAAAGGAGAAACAACCAACCTGCTGTAGCATCGAATAATATCAGGAATTAGCTGAGTTCTGGCTGAACTAGAGCATGGTATAATAATATGTCTCACATTCTTACTGGCCTTCATTTTCTCATCACCAACAAGATCAGTTGTTTTCTTATCAGGTTTGAGAAACTTAGAAGATATCTGCCACCAAAACAGATCTCACTATTCAAGAGAGGAAAAAAATGCAAGCTTATGACACAGAAGTTGTACATCTCCCTTCACCCCAAGGTCGCCTGTTTTCCAAGCCCCAGAAGAAGCAATTTGTTTAACTAAATAAACGAAGGGGCTAGAAATATTCACAGGAGGAGAAAACACTGATTCGTACTTATAAAAAAGGAGAGATAATGAACTAACATGCTTCACCCAGCTTGGCAAAGTGGCACTGAAAAGAAGTGTTTGAACTTGGCTTGCATCTTCTGCCTTGCCTTCAAAATTCAAAAGAGAAAAGGAGAAGAATAAACATAACAAAATCATTAAGATAACTAAGATGGGAGATCCCTGGAAATGACATTTAATGCACAGGCAAATTTCAGCTCCCAGAGAATATCAGGTTGACGTAAGTGACAGCACCGGATAAAGGGATGGTAAATGGTCAGAAAATGAGGGTAAGATAACAGCTGAATAGTATACCTAATATAAATTCCACATCATCAACAAAACCAATTTTCAACATTTCATCAACTTCATCAAGAACACGGAACTTTAGAGACCTGAAATCAATATTTCCTCTTTCAATGTGGTCCTGCAGCAAAATTGTAAGGAGTGAATCTAAACTCTGTGAAGCATGAAACATAAACCTACAGCAAATATTTCAGAGTCACTTAATATAAGACCGTTGAATATACTACCTTAACTCTTCCAGGAGTACCCACAACAATATCAACTCCTCGTTTCAATTGCACTTGTTGTTGTCCCATAGGAGAATTTCCATACAAACAACATGAAGTAAGCCCCACGGCCCGACCATAAAATTCAAAGTCAGCGAACACCTATAATTAACACAAAGTGAGAAAAGAGAACTCCTAGGTTACACATTCGGTGAAGCAGTCAACTTGGGCAAGGCCTCTAAAATAATACCTGAAGTGCCAATTCCCTAGTAGGTAAGAGCACCAAAACACTAGGAGTCCTCCCATACCCTGTTTTCCGACACGCTTTAGTAGGACCATTTGTCAGGGACTCCAATATGGGCAGCACAAAGGCCAATGTTTTGCCCTGTAAATGTGGGTAAAACATTGAAGTAATAAATGCTTGCTAGTGACCATTTACTCAACAAATATTTACAAATATGTCTAGTAATACTGGCAAATTTGGTTCATTAATTTTCTTATGATAATAGAACTTAAGTGAGCACTATTCGTTTATCATAATGGTCAAGTAATGGACAGAAGTTCTTATCAACTCTCATGTTCTCAGAAAACTCATTTTAGATATATAATCCACATCAAAAGAGCAACTTGTGTATCTTACAGTAAGCCTCTAACAAATGGAGTGACGAAATGTGGGACATGAAACCACATAACACCAAAAAAAGGAGCTATTTTTTAGAAGGTCAGGTATTCAGTTAACAGCACAGGAATGAGAATCACATAAAGAACTAAGGTTCTATCTCTCTCCCCCTTGAGAGACAAACGCATGTCTAGATGGTCATAGATGACTCGCCTAATCTTAATTTCCAAGGAAAGCATGGACATTGGTTATTGCATTTGGGGTTAGAATTTCCAAATGCCACAAACTAAACAGCCCATAGTCAAACAAGTAAACATCAAGAGACCTTCAAATTTTACATGACAAGTTGCTATGACAGCCAGATTTTTAGAAATATCAGGATGCAACTTTAAACTTACTAACTGAACACAAAAAAAATAGCAATAAAAAGTAAAAGAATTTTAATTTCAGAAAGGTAATAGCAAAGAGTATTATATACCTGACCAGTTCGAGCTCGACCAACTAAGTCATTGCCATCAAAGATAGTATCAAAAGTCATAGCTTGAATAGGAAAGAGCGCTTGAATCCCCTTAGCAATCAGAGCCTCTCTTAAAGGAACAGAAATTCTAAAATTAGACAAAGCATTAGGATCCTCCTCTTTCTCTTCCTTTTTCTCCTCATCATCATCATCATTCTCCGCCAATTTAGCCTTTTTCTTCTTTTTCTTCTTGTCATTCCCATTCAAACTACTCGGCTCCAATATCTCCGAACTTTCATCCTCCTCGTCATCATCATCCAATTTTAAAGCTTTTCGCTTCTTATCTTTCTTCTTACTCTTCTTAAGCTCGTCTGAATCAGACCCAGAATCAATCTTGGTCTTTTTCGACTTTTTAAGGGTGTCGGCGGATGATCCTTTTTCGCTCTTCTTCATCTTCTTCTTCAGCTCCTTCGGCTCTTCAGACCCCATTGTTTCACTTACAACAAGTGCAGGCATGAAAAAGGTTTTGTGAGGATATGGCGGTCCTGCTGCAAATGGAGTGGCAGTTAAGCTGCAATAGCAGGAGGGGGAAAGAGGAGGAAACTTGAGTTTAGGGTTTTTATTTATAGGGTTTGGCGGTGGGATCGCTTCGAAGCCGTTGGATTGCAAATGAATCCTGACGTTAATTGCTTACCGTCCGATTTTTAAAACATCCCCAACTTCGCGGGAATACTTTTGACCAACAGCATTCAGCTCCTTGCTAATTGCTAATCTATTACTCTAGTATTTTATTTTATCAAGTGTATGAATTTCCTTCTAATTAAAGTTAAAATTTTAGTAACAATATTTTGGAATGAAGATTTTGATTTAAATTAAATCCTGCTTCAACTGCAAAACTTTTTTTATTAAACATTTATTTGATAGTGTAAGGAGAAATTTACACTTATAGTATATATAACTTACACTTTGGAATTTTTTGTGCCAAATATAAATTATACAATAATTACAATACTGGAATTAGTAATAAAAAATTAACTTTATTAATATTTGGTTTGTCGCACTAAAATTAATACAACATATCAGGTAAAATATTTAATTATTTGCTTCTTGCTTGAAGGATATTATGACTTAGGACGCAAACTAAAGATCGAATTCTTAAATTAAATTAAAGGCAATCATTTTATAATTATAATTTATAATGCTTAACCGTTATTATATTCTAGGAGAAAACAGGTAGTTTTATCCTTTTAGTCTTTCTATATGGATAAGTTATTTCACGTTACCACTAACATAAAATAATACAGCAATTTGTCATTATCTGCCACATCATTGTGCACGTAGTTGTTACTTGGCATATATTTTTACCATATGGAATGGTTACATAAGTTAGGACTAGATATTGGTAGAATATTCTAGAGCTATGGAGAATTTTCTTGAAAATGTTCTAGATATTTATGTACTTATAAAAAGGTTCTAGAGAAATATAGAGGTTTCCTTAAGAAGACCTTAAAACCCTATAGAATTATTAGAAAAGTCCTCAAAAGATACTAGCTATTTAGAATATTCTAGAGAAGGGACTTGTTTGTACATACATAAGGACTTGTAGAATAATTATTATTTACATACTAGCCCCTAGGTGATTAGTATAAATAGGGGGCATTCATTTGAAATTCATCAACCAAGCAAAACAATCAAGTTACCTCTACTACAAAAGCTTCCTTTAGCAATTCTCATGTGTTCTAATATTTCTTAGTGATCTTGAGTGTAGTAAGACTGACTTGGCATAGCAAGAACGTGAGCAAGTTGTTGTGCAAGATCATGAGTGAGTTGCCAAGTATCACACGTGTACTTAGTTAATAACTAAGGACGTGAAAATGTGGTATCAGAGCAAAGGTTATAGCTAAGGAAAGTTAAAAAGCATAAAAGAGATTGTTATAAGGAAATATTGTAGGGAACCATGGTCAGAATTACCAAGGGCTTGGTACTTGCAGAAGGTATCAACATGAAGGTCCCTAAGCGAAACCAGTATCGCGGTGCACGGGACGCGCGCGAGGTGGTATACTGGTGGAAGCAAAGGGAGCTCCGATAGAGGCTATAATTTGGGAGTATGTGTGCGAGTTCACTGCCTTAATGCTGCAAATTCGGTCACTGTTCGAGGAATATTCCATGCTCTATTTCATGGATGGATTGCAGAGATGGGCAAAGCATATTAAGAAGACATCAAGTAGCCTACGTGAACGCGGCCATCGGAGTAGCCTAGTCACTTGTTGACTTCAAAATGGAGCCTGCCAAATCCAAAAAAGGCATCTCCAAGAGGGATGAGGGAGATCATGACGAGGACAACGAAAAATGCATAGCCGAGGTATACAAGGGTAATGGCAAGGGGCCATCCCATAACGGGCATGGGGTCCAAGAGAAATGGCAAGGGGCCGAAAAATCATAGGGAGTGTGTGCCTAAAGGAGCGTGCTACTTATGCAAAGGGGCACATTGGGCAAGTGAATGCTCATAATTGGGGAAGCTTGCAACAATGATAGGGAACTTTTCTCAAGCACATAAGGATGACACAAGAGATATCGCCCGCATTGGAGGGATGCGCTTGGAATGTAAGCCGAAAGTAAGGGATTCCAAAGCCTATCTTGGCACCATGAAAATGGAGCATGGTGGCAGCAAGAAATGTTGGGCGGATATAGTTGAAGAGGATGGTGAGTTACAAAGTAATGGCATGCTATCGGACTTAGAGGATGCACCAAGCAGAGGGTTCAAGTTTGCCAGTAAGGCTGGACCATGGAGGGCATCCAAATAGGAAGTAGCAGCATGGACCCGGTGCTTAAGAAGCTGCTAGACTTGGTTGAGTTATGGGAAGATTCAGGCCAAGAGCAAGGAGGAGCATCCAATGGGCGGAGGATTGAGGCCATCATTGCTAGTCGTCCAAAGTACAAACGGGGCAAAGAGATAGGTGACAAGTACCTTGTAACACGGGAAGGCGAACCGCTTCATAGGACATCATGGCTAATAGACAAAGATTTTCGACGACGCCGAGGCGATATGCACACGTATGTGTCGATGCTTTGTGCCGAGGGCGGCACAAAATTAGATGGGGGAGAGTATCATGACCCGCCACATTATCATGCCACATAGGTGCCATTTGGCATATATTTTTGCCATATGGAATGGTTACATAAGTTAGGGACTAGATATTAATGGAATATTCTAGAACTATGGAGAATTTCCTTGAAAATGTTCTAGATATTTATGTACTTGTAGGAAGGTTCTCGAGAAATATAGAGGTTTTCTTAGGAAGACCCTTGAACCCTATAGAATTGTTAGAGAAGTCCTTAGAAGATACTAGCTATTCAGAATATTCTAGAGAAGTGACTTGTTTGTAAATACAGAAGGACCTGTAGAATAATTATTATTTACATACTAGCCCCTAGGTGATTAGTATAAATAGGGACATTCATTTGTAATTCATCAACCAAGCAAAACAATCAAGTTCCCTCTACTACAAAAGCTTCCTTTAGCATTTATCATGTGTTCTAATATTTTTTTAGCGATCTTGAGTGTAGTAAGGCTGACTTGGCATAGCAAGAATGTAAGTAAGTTGTGCAAGATCGTGAGTGAGGTGGCAAGTGTCGCACGTGTACTTAGTTAATAACTAAAGACGTGACAAATTGGTGTATTAAGTCATATAAGAATTAATTATACGTGATTTAAATTATAAACCAAGCATCGAATAGATTTATACCAAATTTTATATCATAATGAAATATTTCATCTATTCTTCAAACCATACGAGTCATCAGAGTATCGTTTGAAGGAATGAGATAGTGGCTTGACTTATTAACTATCAATTCATTATTTGGTCCTTTACAAAATATCATTTTGCTTTGAGGATATTTCAAACTGTTGTTTTGGTTTATGACCCTTGTGGAACCTACATGCCATCCAAGTCAGCATTTGTGATTGTATTGAAAAATTGGTGCAAATTGAAGGGCCTCCTTGCAACTAAAATATTACTAAACCATACAAAGGCGAAGAAAAAAAAAGCGAGCAAATTTCCTCCATCAGTGATCAGTCCAAGTTTCCCAAAACTTCCGTTGCGTGAAACAATAATTGCATTGAGTTCAAAGATGTCTAGGTAGTCATACACTATTTCAAATTTTCTTTTAATTTTTTTTAAAAAACTTTTGAGAAGGGGGACTCAAAAAGAAGATGAACCAGAAACGAAATTTAATTGTTGAAGTAGGAGATTTGTATATTAACACTTAGTAGATAATAGTACAAAATGTAGTATATTTGTGTTTCAAAGTAAAAGGTAAACCAGAAAAGAGATTGACAGTGTAAGCAGGAGATTTATATAGTAAAATGTAGGAGATCTTAGTAACAAATGCAGGAAATTCTTATATAGTAAAACGTAGGAGATCTTAATACAAAATGCATGATTTTTTTTTTTTTTTTGAAATGAAGAAGATATTAGTAAAAATTATAGGAGATATTTATGTTATCACATGCGATTTGATATATAAAGCATGTAATATCTGTATATTACATGTAGGAGCTTGCTATTCTAAAATGCAAGAAGCTGGTATTAATTGTCTTTTATTTTTGTTTACAGGTGATCAATATATGTGGATAGCAATTTGGTGATTTGACTATTTGCATTGAGTTTGAGTCTAAGGAGAAGAGAATTGCCAGGCTGATCCATTGCACCAAGGAGTACTTCATAATTATTTGGTAGAAGTAATATGTTAGCTATGCAAGATAACATGTAATTCAGAAAATATTATTATGAGTTACAAGCCAATGATTTTAGATAAAATTTGGCAAGAGACTCTGTATGTTCTAATAGAGGATGATTTTGATTTAAAGTCCTATTTGATAATTGTTGATGGACGAGGTGCTTAGCCAATATTGAAAGTTTGTTTACACGAGGATTGTTGTGAATAAATTAGTTGCTGACAAGGATGCTTACAAGGAAGACACAAAGGACAATCACATGGGGCTGCCACGTAAGGGTTCTAGAAGAATCATTCCTCCAAAAAGGCTAAGCGATTACGTTTGGAGTGGGGGTGGAAATTCACGTGAAGATGCATAGAGTTAGTTAGGCAAAAGAATATAAAACTGAGTGAAAGTCAGATTGGGAGGCAGGCAAATATTGTTGTGAAGGATGTCAACATTCTCATCTCTTTCTTCTAATATCCCATCTCCTTTCTGTTAATTTCATTTTCATTGATAGCAGTAGTTTAAGAATTATCTCTACGGATTGTAATTGTAATTGAGCTCAATCTGTTAATACTACTGGCGGTTTTGACTATTATCATTCCATTGGTGCTTTCATCCAGAGGTCTCCATGGATGACCACAAACTCAAGTCCATTGTGGATGAATCTGTTAAGGTGGCAACAGGATCTTTGCTAAGGAATTGGAGGACATTCGATCTCTGTTAATGGAGGTGGTGGGAAGAAAAATTGATCTTACCGATGACCATGGCACAAATGCTTCCCCTCTTCGTCATAAACCGGCATCGGTGGAGATATGGCGTTTTCACGGGGAAAACCCAGATGCTTGGATCTTTCAAGCGCAGAGATACTTTGACTTTTACAAAATAGCAGAGAACCAGCGTTTAACAATCGCATCGTTTTATCTCGACGGTGATGCGTTGGAGTGGTATCGATGGCTGTTTCGGAACAAACAACTCGTGGATTGGGAGCATTTTGCTGCGAAGGTGCGAACCCGCTATTACCAGAAGGGATTAGAGTCTGCAGAGGGCCGACTTGCAAAGCTCCGGCAGACAACCACCGTCGCTGATTTTCAGGCTAGATTTGAGACTCTTGCAAACGAAACTGATGACATGACTGATAGCAGAATGGTACGTCTCTTTATTTCTGGGCTTCGTGAGGATATTAAGAACTCAGTTCTGGTCCATAAGCCCAAAAGTTATGAAGAAACGCTGGACTTAGCCCATATCCACGAGCGACGGATAATTGCTGAAAAAGGTCCGGTTCGACCCGCTTTTGCTAAAACTCCATCCCTGTTACCAACCCCTAATTCAACACCAAGGCCTACAAATCCTCTCGTCTCCACTACCCCTATTGCACCAAATCGCCCAACCCTCAAACGTTTATCTCATGCCGAGATGTAGAGTCGCCGGGAACGGGGGTTGTGTTATTATTGCGAGGAAAAATACACGATTGGCCACAAATACAAGAACCCACCCCAACTTCTCTTACTCACCGATGAGCACGAAAATGATCCTAATCACCAGGATTCTTTCGTCTCTGATGATTTTTTAGCAGAGGAGCTACAATGCCTAGAATTGCAAGAGCAATCGTCTATTTCGTATCATGTACTAACTGGAGGAATCTCTCCATCCACTCTGCTATTCACTGGTCAGGTTAATGGTTCTCCGGTACAAGTGTTGGTCGATGGAGGTAGTACCCATAATTTTGTCCAGACTCGAGCTGTTAAACATCTTCGACTCCCTGTTGAGTCTATCCGTCCAATTTCTGTCATGGTCGGAAGTGGACAACGACTCCGCTCTGAGGGGGTGGTGCGACAATACTCACTTGAAATTCAGGGGAGTACATTGGTGGAGGATTTTTATGTTTTGCCTTTCCATGGAGCTGATGTTGTATTGGGAGTGGCATGGCTAGCCTCCCTAGGGCCGATCGTAACTGATTATGCAAAAAGGATATTCAAATTTACTAGGGATGGAACCACCATAACTTGGCAGGGGGATTGTCCAACAGATGCCCAACCAATACAATTGCATAGTTTGAGGCGTATGGCGGCCACAGATGCTATTGCCTCTTTCTTTTGTCTTGAGAGGGTCACAGAAGAAATACCTTGTGTCAGGGCATCCACTGCTAATTTAGAAGATCTCCTAAGTGGTTATGCTGATGTGTTTCAGAAGCCAACAAGCTTACCTCCATCACGTGAGCAGGACCATAGCATACACCTTCACCCCGGGGCGCAACCGGTGAATGTGAATCCCTAAAGGTACCCCTATTTTCAAAAGCAAGTTATGGAGCAATTAGTCGCTGAGATGCTCAAGGAAGGAGTTATCAGGCCTAGCACTAGCCCTTTCTCTTCGCCGGTGTTATTGGTCCGCAAGAAGGATGGCACGTGGAGATTCTGTGTTGATTATCGTGCTTTGAATGCAATCACTATACGAGATCGCTTCCCAATTCCAACTATTGATGAATTGTTTGATGAATTACATGGTGCCCACTACTTCTCAAAATTGGATCTCTTATCAGGATACCATCAAATCAGGGTCAGGCCCGAAGATGTGGCTAAGACGGCTTTTCGCACCCATGATGGGCACTATGAATTTTTAGTAATGCCTTTCGGACTAACCAACGCACCTTCCACCTTTCAAGCTACTATGAATGAGGTATTCCGTCCCTATTTGCGTCGCTTTGTGCTGGTATTCTTCGACGACATCTTAGTTTACAGCCACTCTTGGGGTGACCACTTGGAGCATCTAGCTATTGTATTACAGCTACTACGCCAACACCAGCTAAATAGTCCAAGTGTTTGTTTGGACAGACTTCAGTGGAATATTTGGGTCACATTCTGTCGGCACAAGGTCTAGCTGTAGACCCTGTTAAAATCAAAGCTATTCAGCAATGGCCTCCTCCTCGCTCGGTGAGGGAAGTTCATAGTTTTCTTGGGCTTGCTGGCTACTACCGCCGTTTCATTCACCATTACGCTGCTATAGCTGGGCCTTTATCTGATTTGTTGCGCAAAGATGCTTTCAGATGGACTGATGTAGAGTAGCAAGCATTTGATTCTCTGAAGGATAAATTGGGATCTACACCTGTCCTAACCTTTCCGAATTTTAGCCAGGAGTTTCACGTAGAAACAGATGCATCGGGGCATGGAATTGGTGTTATTCTATCACAAAGAGGTCATCCCATTGCGTATTTCAGTCAAAAGCTAAGTCCACGGATGCAAAAAGCTTCAACATATCATCGAGAGATGTTTGCAATTACTCAGGCTGTGAGTAAGTGGAGACAGTATTTGTGGTAGAATAGCAGTCACTAAGGAATCTAGTCCTGGGGCGACAATTTACCATCTTCACGGATCAGCAGTCACTAAGGAACCTAACTACGCAAACTATACAAACACCAGAACAACAGAAATGGCTCACAAAGCTAGTGGGCTATGATTTTCGTATTATATACCAACCTGGGAAACATAATTATGTAGCCGGTGCACTTTCGCGTCACACAGATGCTACCTTGTTGGTCATTTCAGTCAATACCTTCACACTTGAAAAAGAATTGAAACACTTGAATAAGACTCATCCTGAATTGCTGAAGATTCAACAAGCACTAAGCCAGGGAGAACTGCCACATAACACCTATCATTTCAAGGATGGCTTGTTATTCTACAAAGGAAGACTTGTGTTGCCATCGGATTCTGAACTTCGACAGAAGTTAATGTTTGAATTTCATGCCACAGCTATTGGCGGCCATTCCGGAATAGCGCGCACTTATCATCGATTGGCTTCTAATTTCTTTTGGAAGCAGATGCGCAAGGATATACAGGCATTTGTAGCAGCTTGTCAGATATGCCAACAGATGAAGGATTCACATTTGCATCCAGCGGGTCTACTTCAGCCTTTACCCATTCTGGACTAGGTCTTTGAAGATATTGCAATGGATTTCATCACTTGTCTTCCCAGTTCCAAGGGAAAGACCACTATTATGACTGTGGTGGACCGACTCACCAAATATGGCCATTTTATACCACTACCTTCCACCTTTTCAACACATACTGTTGCTGAAGCTTTTGTTGTGGGGATTATCCGACTCCATGGCCCTCCTCGCACAATTGTGACAGACCGTGATCCTCGTTTCCTCCACTAATTCTGGCAAGAGATCAATCGGCTACAAGGGTCAACTTTGGCTATGAGCACTGCCTACCACCCGCAAACGGATGGGCAATCGGAGGCTCTCAATAAATGCGTGGAACAGTACTTACGGTGCTATGTGGCTGAGGTGCCTTCTCAGTGGGTGGCTATGCTACCTTGTGCTGAGTATTGGTATAATACTTCTTACCAAACTTCTGCAGGTATGACCCCTTTTCAGGCTTTGTATGGTCGTGAACCACCCACCATTGCGAGGTATATACTAGGGAGCACTGCTAGCGATATGGTGAAGTCGTACTTGCTTCAACGAGATGAGGTCCTTCATATATTGAAGAACAACTTATTGAAGGCTCAACATCGTATGAAAACTTTGGCGGACAAGTCGCGCACTGATGTATCCTTTGATGTTGGTGATTGGGTGTTTGTCAAACTTAAGCCTTATAGACATGCTACTTTACGTTTGCAGCGTGATCATAAGTTGGGTAGGTGATATTTTGGACCTTATAATGTGCTGAAACGTATTGGTGTTGTAGCTTATAGACTGGAGCTCCCTGAAGCTGCCAAGATACACTCTCTTTTCCATGTCTCTATGTTGAAAAGGTGTGTTGGCGATCCTGCCCAGCAGGTCCCTTGAGGCTACTCGATTTTGATGCTTCTGCAGATCCCTCTACCTTCAACCTTGAGGACAAGGTTGCTTCACTGGGAGGGAGTAATGTTGTGAATAAATTAGTTGCTGACAAGGATGCTTACAAGGAAGAAGGCTGCCACGTAAGGGTTCTAGAAGAATCATTCCTCCAAAAAGGCTAGGTGATTACGTTTGGAGTGGGGGTGGAAATTCACGTGAAGATGCATATAGTTAGTTAGGCAAAAGAATATAAAACTGAGTGAAAGTCAGATTGGGAGGCAGGCAAATATTGCTGTGAAGGATGTCAACATTCTCATCTCTTTCTTCTAATATCCCATCCCCTTTCTGTTAATTTCATTTTCATTGATAGCAATAGTTTAAGAATAATCTCTACGGATTGTAGTTGTAATTGAGCTCAATCTGTTAATACTACTGGCGGTTTTGACTACTATTGTGAGCACGTGATTTTTGCCCTATAAGAGAAATACTCCCAAACATTGTCCTTTGCATATTTCATAAATTATTGCCAGAATGCATTTTTAATTCAAAAGTTGCTACTAAAAGCAGGCGCCTACCTGTATAACAAAAGGCAAGTCTTCAGTCTTTACATTGCAGGTCTTGAAACCAGTAACCCACCATAAAGCAGAGAGTTACAACAAGAGATCCCAGCGCAAATTCAAGCGCATGAGTCAAAGGAAATGAGGGAATGAAGGAAAATTTTCCCAGCATCATTATCCTCAGCAGGCAAGTAAACAATTCTAAAGATATCCCCAGCAGTCAGGAGGGAAAGCAACACGACCCAGGAGGAAAGCAGTTTCGAAACAAGGTAATGGTTCAAGAGTCGATGCAGCAAGAATAAAATGGTACAAGAAGCAAAGGAAGGCGATCTAGTTCTGAAGTTGTAGTTGAAGTCAGGGAGCCCGCCTGAAGAATGGAGTGGCGATTTATTTCGAAGTTGTAGTTGAAGTGAGGGAGCCCGCCTGAAGAATGGAGTGGCGATTTAGTTTTGAAGTTGTAAGTTGAAGTCAGGGAGCCCGCCTGAAGAATGGAGTGGTGATCTAGTTTCGAAGTTTATGAGTTGAAGTCAGGAAGCCCGCCTGAAGAATGGAGTGGCGATTTAGTTTTGAAGTTATAGTTGAAGTCAGGGAGCCCGCCTGAAGAATGGAGTGGCGATTTATTTTGAAGTTGTAGTTGAAGTCAGGGAGCCCGCCTGAAGAATGGAGTGGCGATTTATTTTGAAGTTATAGTTAAAGTCAGGGAGCCCGCCTGAAGAATGGAGTGGCGATTTATTTTGAAGTTATAGTTAAAAGCAGGGAGCCCGCCTGAAGAATGGAGTTGCGATTTAATTTTGAAGGTTTAATTGAAGTCAGGGAGCCCGCCTGAAGAATGGAGTAGCGATTTATTTTCGAAGTTTGTTGTTGAAGTCAGGTGCCCGCCTGAAGAATGGAGTGGCGATTTATGATGAGAGTTTGTCGATAAAGTCAGAAGACTGCCGGAAAAGCAGAACGACATCTCAATTTCTAAGATTTGATAAGGATAGTGAACAATTGGAAAGTGACGGAGTCTAACGAGAATCCCCAACATGAACCCAAGTTCATAATCGGAAGGAAGGCAACAAGGATCAGAAAGATAGATTCAGACTTCGAAGGAGAATAGTTCGAAGATCACAAGGACGAGACCAATGGTCGGAGTTCGGCAATCAAGATAGGCCGAAATAACAATTGTTAGAAGAGAAGAAGCATGTGAAGAAACATCAGAGCCAGCAGGATGGCAATGAACATGACAAGATCAAGCTGAAAAGATAGATAAGAATTTGCAATACTGTAACTTAGTCTAGCTTCTTATTTTTCGTTTAGCACGATGTAATAAGGGGATCGGTTAAGTAGTGGCATCAACAGCAACAACAATAACAGCAAGATTACAGCAGTCATGGTAGTCCCAGCTACCAAAATTTCCCGAACTACATTGACCTGATTCCTGTTTAGCCCAGGATATGTAGGAGGCCTCTTGAAGCAAAGGCTCGGTCAAGTCTTTCAAAAAATGCTTCACACGGAGTACTCAAACGGGCAAAAATCGCTCGTATCCGCTCACTTATCTTTGCACGAAAACTCTTCGTGTTTCCGAGTAAAGAGGGCAGCTGTGAGCACGTGATTTTTGCCCTATAAGAGAAATACTCCCAAAGATTCAAAATAAAATAATTTTAGTTTTCTTGCAATTGTTGTGAATTTTGTGTTATTTTTCTTGTATTATTTGCATTTTTATCCGTGCATATTTGCTTGTTTAAATAAATAAAATATACAAAAAATATGTTGCATATGTATATAAAATTCAAGTATACAATTAAGTTTATTTTACAGAAATAAAAAGTCATAAAAAATATGTATTTTTGCATTTTTAAGCATTTAATGTCCAAATCGTGCAATTTTATTTTTATTAATGTTTAATTTTGTGTGATAATTATTATTATGAGTTAATTAGTATTTCAAGATAATTTTTAGTTTTTATAAATTAATCTTAGTATTTTTGGGCTTTATTAATTAGGATGTTGAATAATGGAGAAGAACAAAATAGAAAAAATTTAGATTGGGCCATCTTGCAAATTAAGTTACAAGCTCAATCCTAAGCACCCTTACCCAACCCAAAACCCCTTGGCCCAAAAAGAAAATTTCAGATTTTTGGCCAAAAATAATCATAATCACATAGCATAAAGTAGTGGGGGCAAGGAAATAAAGGAAGAAAACATGGAGAGGAAAACATGGATTAGTGGGTTTTCTTTGAATTAAAAAATATATTCTTTTTAATAAAAAGATCTGAAAATTTTCGAAATTCTTGCCTATAAATAGAAGAGAAGATTTATGAAAAATAGGTAGAGAAAAAAGAGAGAAAAAATCGGAAGAGAAGAAAAAATAAAAAAAATTCTCTGCTGTGATATACACTCGATATACACTCTGGATACAGAAGTATACACGGGAAAAAAAATGCAATTTTTGAGAGTTTCTTTTGAGAAGTGAAAAGAGTTCAAAGCTAGAAAGCCAAAACAAAGAGAAAATCTGGAAATATTTTTCTTTTCTATTTTATATATTTTTTTTGTTTTTCTCCGTATTGCTGGGATTTTCGGGATTGAGGTGTTGAAGCTACTGCTGGTTGTTACTGTTGTTGTTGCTGTATTTTCACCGCCTTGTTGATTTGCCATTTTCCCATTCCTTTCAAAACCAGGTACACATTCTAAAAATCATGTGTTGATGTAAGCTCGAATTGGAAGTTGAAGTTTTGAAATGAAATAGAAAAGCAAGTTGTTGATTAATATTTGTTGTTATTTTCTATTTTATTAGTTTTTGTCAAATTGTAGTTAGCTTTATAATTTGAAGAATAAATTTGTCATTCAAGGGAACACCTTTTCTACTAATATAGAGTAGCCTTTTAAGCATGTAATTGTTTAGGACTTTTCTTTTCTTTTAGAGACAAACTAAATAGAAAAAATGTAGTCACTTTAGGATTATCCTTTTTTTTAAATAAAAATGTTACGAGCCTAGCTAAATAGAAGAAATAAAATTGCGGGGCCCCTCAATAACAATGTTTATTTTTTTTTCTTTCTTAAAAATAACCAAACGCGGTAAATGTTTAAAATTGCATTATCGTATTGAACATTTTTTAAAAAATCAGATATTTAGCCATTACAATAATTTAAGCGACCGTGCTAGAACCACGGGATCCGGGGGTGCCTAACACCTTCCCTCGGGTCAACAGAATTCCTTACTTAGAATTTCCGGTTCGCAGACTTCATTTGGAAAGTCGAAAATTTCCTCGATTTGGGATTTAAATAAATTGGTGACTTGGGACACCATAATTTATTCCAAGTGACGACTCTGAAATAAATAAATAATCTCATTTCGAATATTGTCACTTAAATTGGAAAAACTCCCTTGTATGCATTATCCTTCGGGGTAAGCGCGCCGAAAGGAGGTGTGACAATTATCATTCCAAGGATGCAGATAAAATTGAAAAGACAAGTGCAATAAATTAAGGATGTGGTGATACACAAGTTATTGTGATAAACCAATATTTGTTGTCCTGAAGAGGCATTCGAAGCGGCAGAGATATGTATTTTCCTCATAAATCCATCAATGTTGAGTTTGACACAGCAGTGTGATGGCTGGAGCCATGTAATAGTGATAGGGACCTTTTTTGAGGAATGTATTCCTTCTCTGTAAGAAGCTTGCATACCTCAACTTGTTTGTAGACATTTTTTAAGTAAAGCTTGTAAGCATTGATGTCATATATGTTATTATTTTTATTGATCCAAATGTTACAAATAGCAAACACGAAAAGATCCTTCCAGCCATAATATTGGTTATTAGGTTAATATTATGATCGCAGTTATCGATGATCCAGTTGTTATATTTATCCCAGGCCTAGGTACGAGTGTCTAAGAGGAGCCAAAATTCCCTACACTCAAGAAAGATATGTTTAATGGTTTCGTTGTTTAATTTTCATGTCGTGCAAACATGATCAATGTTCGTGTCAATATGGTTTAAGTAGTCTCTGGAAGGCAACTTTCATGGTAGCATATCTAGGTAAGAACTTAATTTGTTCAGGCAATTTAGGTCCCAATCCAACTAGTCTTTATCAAAAAGAGAATGGCTATTGATTAATTTATAACAAGATTTGGTAGTAAATATATTATTTATATTTAGCGACCAAATGGGGGTATCACATGTGTTTAGATTTAGTGTAATAGCAATTACTTTCTTAGTCAAAGTTAGGGAAAGGATCAAGACAGGTGGAATATGTCCCATTTGTTATTAATCCATATATCTTTAATGGTGAGATTATCATCATATTGATTTGCCTCATACAATGGCGTAGGGGGAAGGGGGGTTATTATAAATCTATCGACTATTTCAAATACTAAGGCTTAATGAATTATAGGGAAACCAAGTGATTTCTTGTTTGCAAATAATCCAACAGATAATGCTATTCCAAATGAAAGAGGAGGATTTGACATTATTTCTGGATCCATGAAGCCCTAAGATAGTTTTTGCTCATAGAGATTTGAGTATTTGTAAGAAATTTCCAAGAGATCACTACTAGAAAATGGTCCTATTGGAACAGTTATTTAGTAACGGTTATGCAACTGTTACAATAAATAACATTTTGGAACGGTTTTAATCGTTCCTATAGAGTCAAAACACTTTTGAAACACTTCTGGAGAATAACCGTTCCAATAGTATAACAACCGTTATCATTTAGCTATGGAGACGGTTTAGAAAAGCGACATAATACAATACTTTATGGGAACGGTTTTACCAAATAAAACTATACTGGAACGATTTATTCCCCCCTTAATTTCCCTCCTACAATATTTACCCCCGCCAATATTTTAATAACTAAAGTTATATTTTAATTAAAAAACAGACGGTATTTTAATTAAACCCACAAACCCTCAAAACAGACGGTATTTTCTCAAACCAACCAAATTGCTCTCAATTTTCGACCTTGAAAAATCCGACGACCTGCTCCTGCGAGTGACGACCTACGCCGGCGAATGTCGACCTACTCCGGCTAATGTAAGGGAATCTCCGACATGGGCTGTTGGTGTTTTCCCATGTTCGATGTTTGTTTGGTTGTTAGCTGAGCATTAAAATAGTTCGCAGCTTCTTCAATCTGCTTTCTTCTTCGGTAATATTCTTTGTAAACCCATTATTCTACATACTTTATGTTATTTGGTTTGCTGAAAAATTATTTTTTTGCTCAAATTTTGTATTAAGATTTTTAGTTTGTAAAATTAGGGATTTTGCTGGTAGGTTTTTATTTCGCGGTAGAAATCCATGCTCGATGTTTGCTATCGATGTTCGATGCTCGATGTCTTCTTTGGTAGTTTCTATTCAAGCAAGAATCCCAAAGAAGAATTATAGTTCTGTGAGTTTGTTTCTTCCTAGTTCTAAACAGATGGTTGCATCTAAGGTGTAGCCGAGGGTCGATTTATTTCAGTTGTTGGTTCAATTCGCTGAACTTGGAGCTGATTGCCCAGTTTCGGTTCTCTGTTTTGGTTTGGGTTTTGATTTTCCTCTTCAATTTGTACATTGCTCGAACTGGTTGAATAAATTTCTGGACATAAAATTCTCAAAGAAATTGTATCTGTATTGGTTGATTGGTTCTCTGCTTTGGGGTTCTAATTTCAGAAGTGGTGTAGCTTAAATTGAGGTTCTGCTGCTGTGCTTATTTTTCAATCGAGTTCAATCTCATTAAGTTGTGATCCTCAGATTCAAATACGTTTGAAAATGATTCAGGTCCCTTTTTCCTCCTTTTCTCTGTTGTTTGCGATGTTGCTCTCGTGGTTCTGATTGAAATATGATAAGAGCTGGGGGTTTAAATGATTTTCAGCTAAGATATTGTTAGATTTAGAAGAAAATATATGTTGCGAGTTGGTTTGTCTGATGTTAATGATCGAATAAATTTGAAAGCAGCACTTCATTGAAGATTCGTTAGTAATTGAATCGAATATAGGCTTCTTAGAGTATTCTAAATTATTTGTGTTCAAATCTGTTGGCAATTGTATATAAGAGTATCAACATCCTTCCATACCTTAATTTGCACATGTAGCCAAAAATATGTTGTTCCCGCTAGACAATCAAACAAAGAGCAGCCAAATATTATTGTAGAGAATCTGCCAGGAGCAGTAGCCCATGCACAAACTAGATCAACCACTTCTGCAAAATATGTTGCTCCTGCGAGACAATCAAACAAAGAGCGTCTGAATATCACCGAAGAGAATCTGCTAGTGCCACAATATTCAGATGTAGCAGCCCATGTACAAACAAGATCAACCACTCCAACAACACCAGGAATAGAGGAACAATTTCAGTTGGATTATACAACTCCTCTTGAAGATGAACAATGTCAAGAACAAGGTAAGAACCTATAGACTTAATCTAAAAATATTTAGATCCAATTTCAGTCATAAAAAATGTACCAACAATAGTGATTTGGTGGTTTTGTTTGGTTCGAATAGTTGAAGGCCCTTCTAATCAAATAAGAAAAAGAGGAAAAATAAAGATGAAAAGTGTACATGGACGACATGAGCTTAAATTGATTTTACTTAACAACTTAAATAAACCCGTCGGTCCTAATGACACAGTTGTGGCAGAGTTTGGAAGCTTCCTCAGCACATTGGCAAGGAATGCCACTCTATGTCCTCTTGATATTTTGGATTCGAGGAAGATGGACACAAAAGAGGATATATGGGAATATACCAAGGTATGAACTTCTTAAGTTTGTATTTTTGATTGAAAATCTTTCATATTTTCTGCACTAACATATCTGACACCAATTGTAGAATAAAATATGATATTCCTGATTGTGCAAAAAGATATACTTTGGAAACAGTTCAAGCTTCCTGGAAAAAGCATAAGAGTAACTTGAAATAAATATCACTTCGACCTCTATAAATGTGATGAAACTCGAATGCAACAAGTCCCTGAAGATGTTCCAGTTTGTCAGTTTAAGGAACTCCTTAGGTATTTAGAACTCCGAGAAACTCCAGGTATGTGACTTTTTACTTGTTCTTTTTCTTTATAGTTTTCTCTTCTTCTTGGGCATTAGTTCAAGCAACAGCTAAATGTCCAGAGCTGCCAATAGCTACACATCCAATAAATTGTGTACAGTGATTAAAAAACGCTTCCTCGCTTCCTCTTCTTTAAGCAAGAAGCGAAGCGAGGCGTGAAGGGCAATCTTCTTCTTATTATTATTTTTTAAGCAAGAAGCGAAGCGAGGCGTGAAGGGCAATCTTCTTCTTCTTATTATTTTCTTTTTCTTTCTAAACGTCCAAAAAAGGGCGAAATGCTGGCAAATTTTTTAAAGTTTGTTTGTCTGTTCTTTTCTGTTGCATTTACCGTTAGTATTTTGGACATTTGGTACTAGTTGTAGTTGGTATTAACAATTTCAATTGTTTTAGATTAGTGCCATGTTAAAGTTTTAGGCCAGCACTTTATTTTAACTTTTTTAGTGCAATGTTTACCGAATAGCATCTGCTCTAATCAGCTCCTCTACAACCTGTACATGTCTATTTCTAGCAGCAAATGTCCATTTCTGGCAGCAGAATGAAAGGCAACTATCCGTCAAGAAGTTGTTGCAGATGTTCTTGCACTACTTCAGCGTTCAGGAATTGATATTGATGTTAACATTATTCTAGCAACATTGGGTGATAATTCATTAGGAGAAGCTTCATCTGCTCAGCAAACAATATTGCAACCAATCCATCGTCCATCTACTGCTACCAACAAAGAAGGCCAACTCATTCCAGGTATTGTTTTATTTATTAAAATCCCACAGCGGGGTAATCTTTTATTCCTGAAGCATCACGATTACAACTCCTTAGGTTGAGTACAAAAAATAACATCTGGAGACTATGGATACAAATTCTCTGAGTATTACCATCAAGAGGCAATTTATTCTTTAAGAGCCTCCACATAAAGAAGGATATCTTAAAAGGAACTTCTTTGGATCATAGTTTGCTAAGCATAGGACAATAATTGTTTTTTTGCCTCAAAGTTTAAAGTGCTGATGCACAAGAGAAACTACCATCCGTAGTAAGTTTCCAGATGGCTTGGTCTTTAGAATTTGATTAGTAATAGATTTACAAGCTATGTCAGTGATGTATTCTTCTTCATTTGGTTGTTGCATGAGATGAAATATAGTCTGGTACAGTTGTGGTGAAATATAGTCTGGTATAGTTGTGGTGAAATATTGTCTGGTTAGAACTAGTTGCATATGTTATGATGGAGTTGGATATGGGTGACAGTTCCTTTTCCTCATCTGTTGCAAATGTTTGTTGATCCGTTGGTCGTACTGATTTAGTGCCTAAAATCACTCATGATTACTTTATATAGTGCCATTTTTCTATATAGATAAGTACTGTGTACACTAGGTAATTGTGAGAGTTATCATGAAAGGAGTGGTAGAATACTATAATACTAATACTTGTTCAGGTACCAAATAAAATACTATAATAATTCTTGTTGCTTCTCTGGTAGTATCTTGCGAAATTTTTTCTTACGTATTGGAACATTGAGTGACTATTGATAATGGGTAGACTAATTGTATAATGCTTATCTTTTGCAATAGCACCTACACCACTAAAGTTGAATGCAAATAACAGTCCTATAGCTGGAACATCTGATTTCTTTCTGTTTTAGTCTATGCCAAAGATGACTTTAGCATGAGAACTCAAAGGAATAAGGACTACAGTTACTTTTACAACTTAAATTAGCATAAGTAACTTGTACTCTTTTGTCGCTAGTGCATTCTTTATTATTATTTCTTGGTTGTCTTTTGTAGGTGCAGCGATTGCGGAAGAAAGTAGTGACGAAGACTGTACTTGAGTGTTATTGATCGTTGTTAAACTTTCTATCATCATATTCAAAGATATTTTAGTTTAGAACTTTTTGTATGCAAACTTATCTATTTTGACTTTTGAATTGCTGATCAAACAATGTATTCACATTAAGTTTTTGTGTATGAGTGATGCTAGTTGAATATTTCAATTTTATTTTGTGGTTTATTTAAGTTATGAGGTAAAAAAATTTATTGCATAGGAAAATATTCCTTATTTTGCTTCCATAAATATCAGAAATTCAATTGTGAATTGTTGTAATAGAGCATATAACCGTTCCAGTAGACATAGCAAACAATAATAACATCCCTAATAACTGTTGCAATATGTGACAATATCCGTTGCAGTAGGATACTGATAACCGTTGCAATATATCATCAAAAACGTTGCAATATATCATCTAACCCGTTGCCATAGACTTAAAAAATCGCTGGAATAATTATACCACAACGATTTATAACCGTCCCAATAGAAAATACAACCGTTCCCATAGATAGAACAATGGTAACAGTAACATAACCGTTACAATACCACCTATATGGAGACGGTTTTGAAACCGTTACATATAACCGTTCCAATACACCTATTGTAACACTGAATCCTGAAACGCCTCCAAATCCGTTCCTAAAGCCCTATAGGGACGCTAGTCTGTCTATTGCCACGGTTTTGGAAGGGTTGCCATAGGCCTAATTTCTACTAGTGGATGTTAGTTAGGTTGACTAGGTTTTTATTCTTAGGAGAGTGCATACCTAAGCCACAATCCTTCTTATGTTTAGTGATGATGTCCATTTGAATAAGTGAAGTTTTTTTGAAGTTGCATGTGCGTCTCTAATGGATTTACGCTATATTTTATCTATATTTTTTAGCACCTTGGAGGGGAGTAGTGAGTATTGCATTACATGGTTCGGGAGGGAGTTAAGGCATGAGGTAGCCAAGATGCTTCTACCAGCGATGTTCAGGTAGTTTGTCTTCCATGTAGCCAATCTAGATAGCATGTTATTGAGAATGAATTGATAGTTAGATGCCCTTTGTTTGAAATTTATAATGGAAACAGTTAGATAGTTACCAAATGAGTGGATAATATTAATATTATAAAGGCTAGAGAGACTAGAGGCTGTATTCTTAGGACAATTTTTGGATATAATAATTTTTATTTTGCCCAATTGATACTTTGACCAGAAAGATTGCAAAAAATATCCAAGTATTGCTTAATGGTATTAGCTGTTTTTTTGTTAATTTGTGTCATTAGGGTAAGGTCATCTGCCAAAAAAACAAATGGGATAATTGATAATCGTTTTTTCATATAGTAATCCGGTCCCGATATCTATTGTCCACTCTATGGCTGATTAGGGTAGAAAACATTTTCCATATAAAGAATGAATAGATATGGGCATATAGGATCACCTTGCCTGAGTGAAGAAATTTATTCTTGAACCATTAACAAGGACAACTATTTTACTAGTTGTAACACAGTTCACTATAAGCTTATAAATACTGGGTGTGAAACTAAAATAGATGAGGGCTTTATGGACAAAGGAACATTCAAGGTGGTCAAATGCCTTTTCTAAGTCAAATTTTAGAATCATGATTTGCTTTTTATCACAATATTTATTTATTTGAGGATAATTTCTTGGATGATGATAACATTGTCACAAGCCTTTCTATTTTAAAAGAAACTAGATTTGGTATGAGGTGATTATAGAATCCAAAAATTAGACAAAGGAAAATATCATTAATACCGTCCAGAATGGTTCCACTATTAAATGCTCCTTAACATAAACTAATCACTTATTTCCCTATTATACCATGGTATTTTTGAAAGTTTGAAAGGAAAATGGGTGAAGATCATCCGGACCGGTGCTTTGTAATGTTTAAAAGTGAAGCTAGCTTTTAGTAATTTCGAATTCAATAAAAGGGTTATCATGCGAGGAAAGGTCAATATTATTAAAGATTTTAGGGTCTTTTTTTAATTCGTTTGATTTAACCGCATTCAGTACTTTCGACTCAAGTTATATGTATACACAAAATATGTGTATACGAGTACGAAAATTATAAAGTATACATTAAAAATAGTGGTACTCCACTTACTCCATATTATTCCTTGGTCCCTCGGATTGCTGTAAGACAAATCAGGTTACCTTGACATTTTGATATACCTTTTAGTTTGACGGGTAGGGAGAAAACCACGTGTTGATTGATCCAATTAATCAACTAATCAAAAAAATGTTACATTTCGCGAGTTTTGATGGATCTCCTAGTTCTATGAAGAGAATTTTTCACAAAGTATAATTTTTAAGATCCAATTAGTAATAAATAGAAACTCTTTCATATATTACGTGGTATAGATATGTTTTATTGTAATTGACGATGTATATAATGTATTAAATGTATTGTATTCAAGAATATAAAATAAAATAACGCCGCACAAACAGGAATTCCAGTTAAACTGGATATGTATTAAGATGTATTCAACTGTATTTAGCGCAAATTATGTAACGTATCTGCACAATTTATGGGACGTTGAAGAAGATAAAAACGGAAGGAAATCAAATCAAATTTGATTTCCCTAATTTTAATTAACAAACTTAAAGATACAACAACAATATGTATTCTTCTCTATATTGAAATCGTATAAACGTGAAGGACAAAAAACTGAGGAAGAAGATTCTAAACTGTGCGATTTACTTTTCCATATGTCGATTGATACAAATTCAATACATGTTAATACATATAAATACATTACTAAAATATGCTAAGATATATGGTATCATACAGATACAAGTTCAAGTATTTAAGATAAATACACTTGAATACATATGCATACTTTTTGAAAAACTACTGGAAAAATTAAAATATCTCAAATAGGGTTCGTACTGGAAATCTTTTACGCGTGAGGATATAGTGTGAAAATTGCAGAACTTTCCTCTGTTAATGGCGGAGACGGGCTATAATGTGTATAAGAAGAGTGTTTGTGGAAGATGAATGAAAGCTATATTAAGAAGAAAGAGAAAGGATGAAAAGCAGTAATTATACGTTAATTTGGTGAAATATTTTGTACCATTTATTAAGGCTTAATTATAGGAAGGTATTAAATTTAAATTTTTTGCTACAAACTAAAAAAGGTATTTATATAATGTAAAATTTAAAATGATATTTATATGTTATAAATATGGTACTAACATATTCTATAAATGGTAAAATTTCCTTCTATGAAAGCGAAAGATGTTTTAATTCCATGGTCCAACCTTCTTACAACTCAATTCATTGGTAGTGTTAACATCTGAAAGCGAAAGCTGTTTAATTGGGGACAAAAATAAGAAAGAGTTGGAGTAAAATTTCTTTGTCTCCGGATGGATGCAAAGTTGGAGAAGTTTGCAAAGTTGGAGATGTTCGTGCGCAATGTTATGATTCCTGCAGACAAGGAGCTGACCATTCGGACATGTTCTTTTTAAAATTTACGGAAAAGGGCCTAAAATATCCCTTTACTATAGGAAATAGAACATTAAAGCCCCCGTTAAAAGTTAGCCCCTTATATGCCCCTGTCGTCTAAAAATGGGCTAAAAATGCCCTTATCCACTAACGGAAGATATGTAAATCCACGTGGAATTACATGAAAACGTACAAGGGTATTTTTGACCATTTTCGGATTGTACAAGATCATATACGAGTCAGTTATAGTAGTCAATTCTCAAGCACATCACACCATATCAGTTTACTCAAATACCTAATTTAGACCCTTCATTGATGTCTGATTTCTCCTACTAATTGGGTCGCCTTGCCGATTTCGAGTTGCGTTCTAGTTTAGGTTTAATTATTTTTCATTATCGGTTTGTTTTGGAGATTTCTCTAAGACATTGTCGCAAAGTCCGAGTAGCTTAAATGTGTCGATTAGGAGGTGTCGTTTGGATTTGTTGCTAATTATTTCATGGCGTGGACTCCTTTAAATGCTGATGGGACAAGATTTTTCAAGTGCCCTAAGCATGAGGTATGTAAATTTATTGATGGGTTCCTTTAATTATTTCGATTTGACTGTAAATTTTTTTTTGACTTTAGGATGAATAATGTTCCTATTGGGAATGACAAGATGATGAACTTCCTCCTAGAATTTTAAATTTCATATGCAGTTTAAAGAAGGATAAGGAAGCTCTAATCCGTGAAAGAAAGTACTCCAAAGGAAAGTTGTCGATCTTGAGAATGTTATGATGCTCGTCGATCATGGAGGAATAGAATCCATAGAATTGGAAAGAAATGTTCTAACGAAGAAAGTGATTGATTTAGAGTACTCACCTCTGCGTGATGCTAAATGTCGAAAGAAGATGTGGATTTTCTTTTGTGTGATATTGATATGTTTTGTTATGTTCTTTGCATTAGCGGGAAATGATATATAATGTTAGTGTTATTGTGTCTTAATTATTGTGTTTTATCATGTAATAATTTTTTTTGCAAGGATATAATGAAGCCATTCCCAATAATTTGAATATTTCCGTCTACGATTGAGTTACTTGTTGTGATAATTAATTTGTTTCTATGATTGAGTTACTTGATGCGATAATTAGTTTGTTAGTCTAAAATTGGTGTGTGAGTAAACTGATATGGAGTGAAGTATTTGAGAATTGACTACTATAACTGACTCGTATATGACCTAGTACAATTCGAAAAGGGTCTAAAATGCCCTTCTATGTTTTAATATAATTCCACGTGTATTTGCATATCTTCCGTAGTGGATAAGGGTAATTTTTTCGCCCATTTTTAGACGGCAAGGGCATATAAGGGGCCAACTTTTAACGGAGGGCTTTGATGTCCTATTTCCTATAGTAGAGGGGTATTTTAGGCCATTTTCCGTAAAATTAATTATTTGGCATTAAAATTTTACTAACTTGACTATTACGAATAAGTTTACTAAGGGAAGCAAAGCGTTCTCTATCGAACGGTTCTTCGTTTTTATTATTTGAATATGCTACATTTAGAGTAAAGTAATTTCAGTTATCTCCTCACTGGTTTTTTTTTTTCTACCAAACTAAATATATTACGGATTTTGATCCTTACTTCCAGCTTGCAGGCATTACAACCCTGATTAATAAGTTCTTCCCTATTCTCATCGCGCTAAATTTAAAGGAAAAAATAACTAATTATTTGGACAGGTCCCCCCCCCCCCCCCCCCCCATTTCTATATTAACCAGAGACTAGAACTTGATCGATTGATTGAGTATGAACAACTCTTCAAATTGTTTTCTTATCTATCAATCTTCTAATCTGCGAATGGAAAGTAAAATGAAAATCTTAAACCTTTGTTATCACCCATCTACATGTCCCAAATTAGAAAAGAAGAAGATAAATAAATGTAATTACATCAAAATTGAAAGCAAGTTGTCCTGGGATTTCTTTGCAGTACACATCAGAATCTATTGCTGTCAAGGACTCAGGAGTCAAGACCAATGAAACGAAATATTGGTTGCTTCAAGACGTTTTGTGAAACTTAAAAATAACTACTCCTACCATTTACTATTCCCTATCCGAAAAATTAGTCGCTTTAACTGATTTAATTTGTTGTACAATAGTATTTGATTTTAAAAAAGAACAAGAAGACATTTATTACAATTTCAAATATATTCTATCTGTTCAATTAGTGGAATATTGATTAAATGAAATATTTTATGTTTAACAAGATAAAGAATAATATAGGCATATATTATTATAATTTTTGCAATTAAATGTTTGCTTTAGGTAATTTGAACTCTATTTTTTCATATCAAGCAGAAGTCGTATAATCCTATGGCCCTTATCAATTGACAGTTGTAATAAGAGAGGAAAGATAACTGAGAAGTGCACAAATAACCATTCTTATGACGGCTATTTAGGGATTAGCCAATACTAATTTTATTATGAAATTTAAGCTAAAAATTTTAATTTCAGAACAATCAAGAATTTGTTGTGTCCCAAAAAATTATAATTCAGGACACCTTAGCTAATTCCTAAATAAGATCCCTTGAGAGGTATGATTTCTACGTTTGTTTCGTATACAGAATTGTGGCGATACATTCCAAGCTCTGTCAATAGGTACCATAGAACAAAAAATCATCAATTCTCGTCCCATTTGACTGAAATAGGGAAGTTTTATGATTATATGATGTCTTCTACTTCTGATCTATTGCAATTTACACATCTCTATTATACAAAGCTGGAGAAAACTAAAGAAGAATGTGCTGGCAAAACTAAGGTAACCAAATTAAGTGCAAGACCTCAGAGGGCGTATATTCACCTGCCTTTCAGATCCCACCTGAACCAAGATGACTAGTGACTGCTAAACAATAGGCTCTCCTTTGCCCATGTCTAATTTAGGAATGATAGTACCACAAATGGTTAAATTTGTTTATGATTCAGTTACTACCAAAATGTCCCTCAACTAAGAACATTATCCCGTGAGCACAATCCGTAGAAGAAACTGATGAGCCATAAATAGATGAATAGCTGACATTCAAGGCAAAATAAATGTCACTATAGCATGGCGGTCAATATAGCATGGCTAAGTATTGTTGGTAATCTGTGTTCAAAATCAGAAAATCAGAGAAGTAAACAAACGTAAGTTCAATAAACAAAACGTGAAATAATAATTCCGAGCCCACAAGTTGCTTGTGTGTCCTTAAGGAATTTAATCCCCTCACTGTTGCCCAAGGTTTTGGATTAATTCCTCCCGGGATAGAACGGAATAACTATTCTGCAACACTGGCAATCGAAACTGCAGAATTTCAGCGAACTCAATAGACGGAGCAAATCACATTTGACACTTAAGTTTATTTGAAAATAATGCAACAATATAAAAAGAGGGGATAAATTTTTAGATTTTTTCATCTGATTTTCATCTCAAAAATATGAGGCAAAGCCTCTAAATTTATAGACAAAGGAAGGGTGATATGGAAAGGTGCAATCTAAAAGGTGCCTCTTATGGAGAGGTGCGATCCAAAATGTGCCTCTTCCATTTCCCATTCACACCCCTTTTAAAAAAAAATACAACAATCCCCCACATGAATGGGGAATGGACATATGTGAAAAAATATGCATGAAAATACTGTGTGATTCGCAAGTAGGATTAATCGCATCTGGATAAGTAGGTTTCCCTTTGAACTTTCCGTAGTGAACTTATGTCGGATATACTCGGTCAATCGGTAGAATTGATATCTTTGAACCGTTGAGCTTTGGTGTATACCTAGACAACCATAAGTCACACAATCAACCCTTAACCGTCTTTGGTTCTCATTGTTGTGTTCGTTTCAGCCATGAACACCACTTGGTTCATAAGTGCATAGAGAATTGGCCTTACAGAATTCTCCTTGAAACGGCTTACACTTCACACTTACATAGGTGATTCCTAAACGTGTTATCCCGTAGATACACTATTTGATATACCCTGTATCAAACTTAGAAACCATTAAAAAATGTCTTAACATTTTATCCTTGTTACTGAAGATTGTCTTCATCACGAGAATGGACTAAAATATTATATTTGACAATGTTGAACCGGTCATGCATAACTTTGTTTGCTCCTTGAACCTAGATATCGGACCTCCAAAATTCTAGGTAGAGTTACCGCCATGATGACTTGTCCTCGGCCATAGTCCCATTCCCTTAGATGATTTCTCAACTCCCTCTCTAGTTAGGCCTTTTGTAAGCGGATCCGCCAAATTATCCTTTGATTTTACATAATCAATTGTGATAATTCCACTAGAAAGTAGTTGCCTAACGGTTCTATGTCCGCGTCTTATATGACAAGACATAACGCTCCCATCCCTTCTATTCCTTCCTATTGTCGCCTGACTATCACAATATATACATATAGGTGTCAAAAGATTGGGCAAAAATAGAATATCTTTCAAGTGATTCCGGAGCCATTCAGCTTCTTCACCGGCCTTGTCTAAGGCTATAAACTCAGCCTCCACTATAGAGCGATCAATGCACATTTGTTTGGACGATTTCCAATACATCGCTTATCTACCGACTGGTTAGAATCGGTTAAACCGGTGATCTAATTTTCATCACTATACCCCTCTTTTATCGCGGGATAATTATTGTAGTACAAAATATAATTTGGAGTATACTTCAAAACTCGTTTCATTGTCACGAACGTTCAATACAACCTTCCTTATGTTGTAGACTAAACGTCTCGACTTTCAATTGCATAGCATATTATTGACTACACTTAATGTAGTAATAGTATAGTATAACAATAGTTGGAATGATTGGCGTCAATTGTGATCATAACCTCTTAATATATAACACATTTCTCAATCACTCTGCCATTTCAAAGCATTTGTATGCTATTTATTCATACATCTATATGATATGCAAATTATAGCACATTTATTTATGAAACAAATCCAACTTGCAATGGATTTTGTTCATGTTCATTGGTTGGTCACCTCATTATAGACCAATGTATTAAAATATCCGTTCATGAACGGTCATTTCCATACTAAAACGTACAGACGTATTATTTTATGAAAAGTCACAACCTTCAAAGTGACATCATTTCATAAAAGAACCAAACAATATAAATTTTTATTAAAGAAAATGACCTTTCGAGAAAGACATGTGACCAACTTCCGAATTAGTAGTTTCATCAATAGTCTTCATTAAGACTAAATAACTGATGAATTTACCAACTACTATATCAACGAGTTTCAAATATCAATTTAGACATTACGTCTGACATTTGCTTTTGTCATGCATAAGATAAAAGCCCCCACATTTTAAATATTTCATCAACATATAATCAAAATAACGACTATATATATGACTTGAAGTATTCTTAATGTAAACACTTTTATTTACACTCATTAATTTTTGAAACTATTTGACAATATTATTTGGTCAAATCTCATATGTCATTGTTTGGGTGACTTAACAAGTCGACACACCTTCGTTTCTTTTTCGGCAACCATGAACCCTTCAGGTTGTTCCATGCAAATTTCTTCCTCCAAATCTCTATTTATGAAGATTTTCTTTAATTTCATCTAATGGATTTCAAGGCCATACACTGCGGCTAACGCTACTAACACCTGAGTAGATGTAATCATCGTTACCGGTGAGTATGTATCAAAATATACAAGACCTTCTCGTTGTCTAAGCTCTTTTGACAACTAATCTTGCCTTATATTTATCAATAGCACCATCAACTTTCCTTTTACTTTTTGAAAATCCACTTAGAACTCAAAGGTTTATTTTCTGGAGGAAGATAAACCATTTTCCCAAGTATGGATTCTATCTTACTATTGACAGCCTCTTTTCAATATTGTGCTTCCGAGTAAGACATTGCTTTTTTAAATGTTTGAAGCTCACTTTTCAACAAGAATGTTAGAAAATCTAGTCCAAAGGAAGTAGTTATCCTTTGACGTTTACTACGTCTTAGATTCACATCAATCGGTGTACTTTTTTTTGCTTATTCCCGTGTTCGCTTAGATTTTTCACTAGACGACTCACTTTCTTTTTATACGGATAACTATTCTCAAAGAATTCAGCGTTATCTGATTCAATTACCGTATTAATATGAATGTCGGGATTTTCTGATTTATGAATCAGAAAATGATATGCCTTACTATTTGTTGCATATCTTATGAAAACGAATCAACAATTTTCGATCCGATTTTATCCTTTTGGGTTTAAGAAATTGCACTTTACCCAAATATCCCCCACACTTGAAAATATTTCAAGTTGGGTTTTCTTTCTTTTATTCATTTTTCGTATGAAAGGATTCCGTAAGAATAGCTTCTCCCACAAGATTTGGGTAAACCAGAACTTACAACAAGACATTTTATCATCTCATTTAACGTTCTACTCATTCTTTCCGCAATTCCATTAGATTGCGCTAATGAAGGGGCAGTCGTTTGGTGAATAATACCATATTCCAAACATTTTTATCAAAAAGGAGATTCATATTCGACGCCCTTATTACATTGTTGAGCCCACCGCAAGAACTGTTGTTTGTGCCATAACATAGTCAGAATAAATGGTAAAGTTTTTAATCTTCAAACCAATCTGACACAATCAGAATTAATAAATGGTGAAGTTTTTAATCTTCTAACCGAGTACTACCTGATACCGGATATATTAAATGGTGAAGTTTTTAATCTTCAAACCATGTAATATGTGACACAACAAATTTAATAAACGATGAAGTTTTTAATCTTCAAATCGAATAATAAATTAGAGTAGAAAAATCATTAAGATTTTAATCTCCAAAACGAGTATAAAGTCATTTAGACTTTAATTTCCGACAAATGAATAGAAAGTTACGAAAACTTTAATCTCAACGATCGAGTATAAATCACACCGATTTTGACTCGAAGCATGAGTAGAAAATCACGAAGATTTTAGTCTCCATAACGTGTGTAGAAAATCATGAGAATTTTTAATTCTCTTTCCAAATGGTTTTCCAACTAAACCATTATAACACTTTAAACAGTTTGATTTCTTTCTCTAATCAAACACATATATGTTCTTCTTTACATATCACATATTCATGATCTCAAGAATACTTTCAAGTATTAATGTAAGCCCAATTCACATCTAATCATCTTGAAAATAATCTTTCACTCAATTTTATGCATATTATCAGATTGTATACCAACTAATATATTTTATAGCATGCAAATAAAATATATTTTGAGATCATCAAATAAGTGTCTACCCTGACACATATAGGAATAGAATTTTAAAAGTCACACAGAGCAGCTAACTAAAGAATTAGAGGGCAGAAAGTATAACCCGATTTTTATTGTTTCTTTCTTCTCAAATAATCGTTGTGACACTGTTTCTCGAAAAATGGTCTAATTGCTGCTTTCCACGATGAAATCAGAGACGTGAAAGTATAAGCAGTGCGACCAAGATGTCATGTTAGTTTCCTTCTCATGTTAGTGCATTTGCAACCCCCTTTTTTTTTATATGGTACAAACTCTAACAAAACAAACTCTAACAAATTAAATTGTCAGACACCCCAAAACGAATCAGGCCACCACAATATTGATAACCAATCGTTTTTCTAAGCCAGTGATGATATATTCAACATATAAGAGAATTTTGTGCACGTCTATATCCAAAAAATTGGCATTGCAATCAAATATGTTGTATCTTTACATTCTCAGGGATGAACTTACTGGAATTAATGCCAATTGCCATTATCAGAAACCAATTCAACCAACATTGAAAGTGATTAGGTTTTGTGTTAAGATCACTGGAATGTAATCGATACCAGAAATTTTTGTTGTCCAATTTTCAAAGCATATTGCAACAGAATATGCACTCCGCATATTGAACAAAACCATGTAGACCATCTTTATCTTGCGTGGATCGTAACAAAATTTCTATCTAACTGCCAACAAAATAATTCTCCTTCTCGTTTAGTATCTGACAAACAGAGGTTACGACGAACACAGAAAAGAATATAAAATTCCTTAAGATTGTTGGTAATCTGTGTTCAAAATCAGAAAATCAGAGAAGTAAACAAACGTAAGTTCAATAAACAAAACGTGAAATAATAATTCCAAGCCCACAAGTTGCTTGTGTGTCCTTAAGGAATTTAATCCCCTCACTGTTGCCCAAGGTTTTGGATTAATTCCTCCCGGGATAGAACGGAATAACTATTCTGCAACACTGGCAATCGAAACTGCAGAATTTCAGCGAACTCAACAGACGGAGCAATTCACATTTGACACTTAAGTTTATTTGAAAATAATGCAACAATATAAAAAGAGGGGATAAATTTTTAGATTTTTTCATCTGATTTTTCATCTCTAAAATATGAGGCCAAGCCTCTAAATTTATAGACAAAGGAAGGGTGATATGGAGAGGTGCAATCTAAAAGGTGCCTCTTATGGAGAGGTGCGATCCAAAAGGTGCCTCTTCCATTTCCCATTCACACCCCTTTTAAAAAAAAATACAACAAGTATCACAGAGTAGATTGTGATATGAATCTCACTGATTTGGAAGCACCGCATTCTAGCTCTACCTGAAACTTGGTGTAGAAAGCTAGGATCCAATAATCCCATGGCTCTCGACTTCACTGTACAAACTCTTAAACGATCAAAAGAATCACTCGACAGAATGGCTCAAGGCTTTTTGGTTAGGACAAGGTATGCAGGTTCAAGACTATGAGCTCATATCTTAGCTTTAGTAGGACTGAAGTATCTTCTTTGACTCCAGAAAAAAAAATTACTCAACTCTTTCTTACTTGGCATTTAAATATGCCTTTTAACCAAGACTCCGAGAGACCAGCTTCTTCTTAAGCTATGAATTTTAATAAGCCATAGAGACTGCCAAAGCAAGCACAACAAAAGCCTAACCAAATAGCAGCTACTAACAGCCATAAGGGATTGTGAAAAATCTTGGTACAACCATATTGGATTAGTTGTATCAGCTAAACCAATAACTATTTTCGAATGGTATGGCTTGTTAAGTCATCACTCTCATATAACCCTGTACGGAAACAATATTCATGTTTCATGTGATTGGATAATTATATAGCATGGTTGAAACCACAACGAGATCAAGTTCAACCATGAGAAAAACTACTGCGGAAAAGGGATAAATAACATTCACCTGGAAAGAACATCTCATTTCAAACAAATGGTAGATAGAACTCAAAATACTTGGGGAAACAGGCTTCAAGAGTTTTCAAAATCTACAGACTAACATGATATCATACCATTTACTGGCCTACTGCTTCTTCAAGAGCAGGGGTCCAACATTATCTCCAGTTGCCTTATTGTGCTTCACGTGGCTTCCATCACATAGAGGAAAAGTCCCAGACCTCCAACACCTGCATCCAAAATCAGCCACTTACTAAAACTACCAACTAAATGCAGTTTCAAGCGATATTCCATTTCAATGATCAGTTACTGTTATCATGCAGATGATAAGTGGTGCTTCTATATCCCTGTTCTCTAAACAATTAAAGGGAAAAGCGAGAGAGAGCAGCCGAGCAGGGAAAGAAGGTTTCCTTTCAGCATCACGTCACTCTCATGAACCTCTTATCCATTCTCAATCAATGAAGGCGGTGAAACAAATCCAACTAGAGAAACTCACATTGGACTTTAGCTCGAACTTGTGACCCTCACCAAGTTTTATCCCTCTCTCCCCATTGAAAGCACTGATTAATCCCAAGTCAAAGGTTGGAGAAACTCAAGTTTGTTTCGTTATCGGACAGATTATTCATAACTTTGTTTGTCACAGGATCTTTAGTGATTAAAATCTAGTCATAGAGTATACAATCTCGATCATGCAATTGATTTTAAATTGGACAAAATACTATCAGTAATATCTTTGAGTTATATTTTATCACTTCATATGATCTCTATTTGGTATATCTAAGGGCGACAGACGGCCGGGTCGGGCCGGATCTGATATGAGCGGGTCGAAAACGGGTAATACAAAAAATATAAATTATTCTACTCGGACCATATTTAATATGGATAAAAAACGGGTTAATTAATGAATAATATGAATATCCTTATTATCTTTGACTTTTGTAAAAATTAAATCCATTGGTTATCCATTTTCTAAGTGGATAATATGTTTCTCATTCGTGTTTAAAAGTTTATTATCCAACTATTTTTTAATGGATAATATGGGTGGATAACTATTTCCTTTAACCATTTTGCCACCAGTACTACTAGGTACTATATCATATGAATTAAACACAATTAACGTAATACAACTAGTCAACTACAGTGAGAATTACAGCATAATTCGTGCAGGTAGTATTAAATACAGAAACTAAAATGAACAAGTTCCTAATCCTATGAATGTCAAGAGTCGCCACTACAAAAGGAATTTTCAAATAAAATAAGATTGAAAAAAGATGAAAAGATTATTGTCGGAAATAAAAGGCGATACAACATTGTCGATTGACCCATCCCTCTTTGTACCTTATCCCCGTGCGCAACGATATATGTATTTATTCAGTTATCAACAGATTATTTAAATCCCTAGTGCTTCAGGTAACTTTTACTGGAGTATTAAAAAATTGGAGGCTGCGACAATTTTTGTCGGCATATTCCACAGTACAAAACGTGAAAGGGCTTTGACTCTATATATAATAGTATAAATTATTTATGAACCAAAATAAAAAGAAGAACCTGCAATAAGCAGTAAGAGGCTTAGAGAGTTCAGTGACGACGACAGAGTCCACCACTTTGGCTTCGTCCTTCTTAATATCTGGGTTTATAGCTTCAGCCCTAACCACCATCATCCGCCTGGGCCTCGCCGTAAACGAAGATAATGCGCCGCCGCATGAGAACCCAGGTTGAATCATGCTTATAACCGACGCCATTGTCAATTCTTGGTTCTATTTTTTCTCGCTGTGGTTTCAGGTTGGTGAAAATCACAAAGAAAAATGTGACTGAAGTATAAAGAGAAGAGAAGAGGTGAAGGGGGTGACGAACGTGTGGCGACCACAGTCCTCTTTGTGATGTTCGCTAATCGAGTGGAACTTACCATATCCACGTCCTTCTTTTGCGTTCATTGCCTTTGATTTCTCCTCCAAATTTTGTGATTTCTATTGAAAAATGAAAATTGGCTTTGTTTTTGTGTTTTTACATGATTATAGTTTATTCCTTCTTTTTTTTGTAAAATTCTCAATGTCACGAAAATTATCTCTCGTTTTTTAACATGTCCAAATTCAACATTGACAAAATTTTATAATTAATATTCTTGTTTTTAGCGGAAAAGAATTGTGCCATTGGGACTATTTTTAATAAACTATAACGCATGAATTGCCTATAAAGTAAGTAATAAATAAACTGTGTTAAATTTAAATTGTGTTATAAAACAACAAAAAAATAAGAACAATATTGCAGAGCAAAGTAGAGAGATGAAATTCTAACTGATATATAATGAAGTACATCTATTTATAGGGAAAGACTAACTTAGCGACCAAGTAATAAACCCTAGAATCTCTAAATATGGACATTCATCATAAATAAAATTCTAGTTATAACACTCCTCTTGAATGTCTATTCAATTGATTATGTACCTCGTTAAAACCTTAATTAAAATAAAACACAATGGAAAAAAATTCTAGTATGCATTTTGGTTGTCTCATTAACAACCTTGCAAGAAAAACCCAGTGGGACAAAATCTTGTAAGAAAAAAAGAATGCAACGCGCATTAACTCCCCTGATGAGAACATCAATTCACATCCTTTGAGCATTTGCATTCAATCTTGTGCACATCTTCAAAAAATCTTTGGTAGAAATTTGATGAACAAATCATCCATATTAACTTGAATGAACATATTGCACCTTGAAATCATCATTCTTGATAGATATGTAATGTCTTCATATAATGCGTTGGAATGGCTTTTCAATATCTCCATAGATATTCACGCTATCATATTATCATGCTTATAATTATAGCAAGATACATATATGCACAAATTGCAATGAGGACGTGGTACTTCAAGATCAAGAATTGTATATGCTTCAAGAAATTTAAATCCTTCATGTATTGTTATATAAGTTAAGCCATATAAGTCATATAATAAACTTTAGATGCATATCAAGTTTTCATGTCAAGCTAGACATATAAGATATTGAAAACTGTTTGCACATATCATTGACTTTATACTTTCAATTATTTGAACTACATGTTTAAAATTGCATATTTTTCGTATGAATTCAAATTATACTTGAATTGTGGCTCTTCCATTTGGCCAATATTTTTGTATCTATATTCGATAAACTTAATATCCTCATCTATCTTAGCGCTATGATAGATGTCGTCGACAAATATTTTATATCGGTTCCAATATTTTTTCATAACAACATAACATAGAGATCTTTTCTTTCATATATTCAAGTACATGAATCTCTCATGAGATTTTATGAAGTGTTATGTCATGTGATCTTCTTGATCACTTGTCTCCTTTAATATGATCATTTGCTTATCTTCTTTGTCAAGAAGTTTATTTGAAACCGATTTATCTATATGCTTTATGCGTACTATAGACTTCGTCCTTCTAGGACTTTATAAGAGCATTTGCAATGAGAATATAGTTATTTTCTTTATGTCAGCAAATGCGTCTGGCATGCTTTGCAATATATTGTAAATGAATTACCATTTTATGAACTTCAAGTTCATATTATCTTATTTGAGGATCTATATGAACAAATGATAATTCATTCCACGTAACTTTTTCTCAATTGTTTATCATGTGTCCCCCTCATGTTAGAAAAACTAACTTGTTTCCTCAACTTTGAGAACTCATCTTTGTGCGTTATGGTGTTAATCAAAATATACACCCCACAACAATAATGATAAGATGAATTATTTGGTTCCTAACCCTGAACCACTTGTGAGGGGAGAAAATAATATACTTTCGTATATAACGTATATCAAACTGATATATATAACTTTGTTCTCATAAGCAAAAGTTTAGCTATTAAGTGGAGGCACTCAATAACTCATTTTTCTAAACCAGTTATGCTATATATTAAATTATTAAGCAAGTTACCTCGCAAATACCAGGTTGCGAGTCAATAATAATGGCACATGTAACCATCTAATAGATGCATTTTATGTGGTATACATGGCAAGTGAATGAGTTCATATTCACTTTTGATATTACCAGCATTCATGGGATTCAATCCCAGTTTTAATTGGTCTACTAATTAATGAGAAGAAGCAATGCAAGAGAATTCGTAAAGAAATTTCTAGTTCTTTAATATTTACCAATGTAAATTCTCTTTTATTTTTGCACATCATATTTAAATTGATATGGCTAAACCAATTATGCAAACTGAATAAATTATCAATATTGATAAACTTCATATTTACACCATGGTGTGTGCAATTATGAATAAACTCCAAGTTTATTATAATATGGGTTTTATATCAATAAAATATCCATTTCATTGTGCTATTCTTTTATTTATGTAGTACAAATTGAAGAATAAAGTGGATAGCTTTTCACATATATATTACCCCACTACAAGTTGTAGTAAAAGAATATATTAAATCTTTTCATTATTTATAGTCTCAATATAATCAACCACTTTCGCGAATACTTTGGAAACTGAATATGTTTCTTTGAGACGTACTACAATACAATACCCTATTGGTAATCAATTGTGTTTCTCCAAAATAGTGGTAATTGGCTCTTCGAGAACTCTCAATTAATTTTGTACTACCACATATTCATCAACACCCATATGGTCATATATCTCTTTCAATAAGAAAGTTATACCATTATAGTCATGGCCAAAATTATACGCAGGATATGTTTCTTGCATTGTTGTTGTCCTTTAATAATAATATTGTCAAAATATTTTGGCGTACAATAGGTTTGTGATCAATAAACATTCATGCCATAATAATGATATTATTTTATTATATCATCTCAAATCTTCTTATAGGGGTGAGTGTGGTATATTCGCTACTACTAGAACGTTCATATTCTTTGAAGAATGAAGATGTATTCATAAATCAGATGTTGTCACATTCACATCATGAATGAACCATAATTATCTATATGATCTTTATAAAATCTCATGTCAAATCGATGACAAATATTACGTTCACACAGTGAAGGATTATTTTGAGAATCCTTATTATTCTGGATATCACAATGATGGTGATTATAATTTCGTCTATTCCCACATCCGCATCCATTGATACCTTTATAGTAATAATTTTATCTTCATTCAGACTTATCACATACCGCTATCACTTTCTCTAAAGAGAATGAGAATGGGCAAATTCAATGGGATGGGTTTTCAATTCTTTACCCACAATCATACATAAATTTAATCATGGCAAGGCATAGAAATTTTACCACTTTAGGTGGTTATAATTTCTTTCAAAATCCGTTAGAGTTGCAAATAAAATTTATCGTCTTTGCTTGTATTTAAAATCAAATTATAGAACGTGAAGAATTTGAAGGAGCAAAATAAAATACTTACCTTGTATCCAGAATTTAATCATGAAGGAAGTTCATAGAATAATTGACAATCATTATGGTCAATCCCAAAGCTTTTACTCAATTGGATAAAGTCTCGTGGTGATAACGTGTTATAAAATAATAATAAAAAAATATTGCAGAGCAAAGTAGAGAGAGAGGGAATTCTTATTGATATGGAATGAACTACAATGGAATAGAACCCTCTATTTATAAAAAGAGGTTAACTTAGCCACCAAGTAATAAACCGTAGAATCTCTCTAAATATGGATATCATCATAAATAGAATACTATTTATAACAAATTGTGAAAATTGGCTGACACCAAATTTTAGGCGGGCTACTAATTTGAGCCACGTGTGATGTGAGTGAAAGCTTATTATGTCAAAAACTAATTAAGTATATACTACGGAAAAGGGCCAAAAATGCCCCTTTACTATAGGAAATAGGACATCAAAGCCCTCCGTTAAAAGTTGGTCCCTTATATGCCCTTACCGTCTAAAAATGGGCAAAAAAATGCCCTTATCCACTAACGGAAGATATGTAAATCCACGTGGAATTACATTAAAACGTATAAGGGCATTTTAGACCCTTTTCGGATTGTACAAGGTCATATACGCGTCAGTTATAGTAGTTAATTCTCAAGCGCTTCACTCCATATTAGTTTACTCACACGCATATTTTAGACCCTTCATTGATGTCCGATTTCTCCTACTAATTGGGTCACCTTGTCGATTTCGAGTTGAGTTCTAGTTTAGGTTTAATTGTTTTTCATCTTTATTGGTTTGTTTTGGAGATTTCTCTAAGACAATGTCGCAAAGTTCGAGTAGCTTAAATGGGCCGTTTAGGAGGTGTCGTTGCGGACTTGGTGCTAATTATTTTATGGTGTGGACTCCTTTAAATGTTGGGACAAGATTTTTCAAATTTCCTAAGCATGAGGTATGTAAATTTGTTGATGGGTTCTTTTAATTATTTCAATTTGATTGTAATATTTTTTTTTGGTTTTAGGATGAAAAATGTTCCTATCGGGAATGACAAGATGAGGAGCTTGCTCCTAGAATTTCAAATCTCATATGCAGTTTAAAGAAGGAGAAGGAAGCTCTAATCCGTGAAAGAAATGTACTCCAAAGAAAAGTTGTCGATTTTGAGAATGCTTTGATGCTCGTCGATCATGGAGGAATAGAATCCTTGGAATTGGAAAGAAATGTCTAATGAAGAAAGTGGTTGATTTAAAGTACTCACCTCTGCGTGATGCTAAATGTCGAAAGAAGACGTGGATTTTCTTTTGTGTGATATTGGGATGTTTTGTTATGGTCTTTGCATTAGCGGGAAATGATATGTAATGTGAGTGTTATTGTGGCTTAATTGTTGTGTTTTATTATGTAATGATGTTTTTTTTGCAAGGATTCAATGGAGCCATTCCCATTCATTTGAATATTTCTGTCTATGATTGAGTTACTTGATGTGATAATTAGTTTGTGTCTATAATTGAGTTACTTGATGTGATAACTAGTTTGTTGGTCTAAAATAGATATGTGAGTAAACTGATATGGAGTGAAGTGCTTGAGAATTGACTTCTATAACTGACTCGTATATGACCTTGTATAATCGGAAAATGGTCTAAAATGCCCTTTTACGTTTTAATGTAATTTCACGTGGATTTACATATTTTCCGTTAGTGGATAAGGGCATTTTTGAGCTCATTTTTAGACTGCAAGGGCATATAAGAGACCAACTTTTAACGGAGGGCTTTAATGTCCTATTTTCTATAGAGACCAACTTTTAACGGAGGGCTTTAATGTCCTATTTTCTATAGTAGAGGAGCCTTTTAGGCCCTTATCCGTACATACTATATATGGTTCTAGGTGGGAGGGGAAGGAAAGATGAGTGGTCAAGTGTTGTACTTGCTGGGACTGTAAATGAACTTCTTTTTTTATTTGGCAAGAGAGTGGTAATAAGTGCAATAGTTAAACTTGATCCTTTTTGGTTGAAATGTAAAGTAAGATGGAAGCGAAGCCTAGTGTTGATACTTCACACGCCAACCCTTTTAAAGGGTATACATAATTTTAAGCAACTAGAGTGTGCAAATTAGTTTTGACACAAGTGAAATGAAAGCAAAAGAGGTACACTTTTTTTTTTTGAGAAAAACTTATTCATATCTGTCATACTTCAGAGGGGCGTTACTTTAGTTTGACAATCAAGTACACTAAACAAATCTCTGCCACTTTGTCAATTACTTTTTTATGACAATGTGCTGAAGAGTTTTATTTTACTTGGCAAACTATGCAACTAAGAAAGTAAAGTAAATCTGAGGACCAAGCTGTTCAAGGATTGTCAAAGATAGTAGCAAAGTAAATCTCCAAAAACGTAAGCACTCCCAATCACCTTTGGTTGAAAAGGAATTAGACAGGGAAGACAAAAACTTTAGAAACAAGAAACAAATGGTTGATCAAAGGATTTACCTACCATTATAAAGAATTATAGTCGTAATTAAATGGAAATAGTTTGAAAAACAATGTTGTTATGTCTGTCCATTCAGCAGAGTTACCCAAGAAATTCGCATTTGACCTTTTTTGTTCATGATCTTGACTGAATAGTATGTCGAACATATTAATATAATATACGTTTGCAACTATCGAAGATCATCTCAAAATCTATTTGACTTGCTTAAACATATCTATCTGCAAATATTAGCAGTATATTTAACATCATCTTACAATATGCAAAAGGTTAATTTTCACGTTTATACAATTTTGTGATGTTCCTAAATATTTAAGTATACTAAAAGTCTAAAACATAGGTTTAATCATCTCATATTGTAAGAACTACTTACATGTGCTAAAATTTATAACAACGTGATTAGTTATTGTTGTCACTGTTTACCTACAAAAAGAAAAGAAAACAATGGGACATATAAACCACGTTTATACGACATCAACTAATTAAGAATTGACAAGTGAGGCTTGCTCAGCTGATAAACACTTCCACCTACGACCGTTAGGTCCTGGGTTCGAGTTATCGTGGAAGGAAAGTGTGGAAACACTATAGATCCTCCTAATTTGGGAGGGGTAAAAAAAACTAATTAAGGATTTGATGCGTTGATGGGATGGTTTTACAAAACACGGAGTCAAAGGAAAGAAGCAAATTAGAGGGCTCTGTTTTAAGTCACTCCTGCTTCCTCCACGTGCCAATTAGGTAAAGGCATTCAGCAAGTGCTTATATAATTGTAGTGACACTGACATGGCACGACGCTATTAGCTTGGCTCATTGCATGGACCACGGACATCCAAAAATTAGTGATGAGAGTGTTCTTTGAGCCAAACACTTGATTTTTTGTTAATACGTGGTATTTTTAAAAATAATTACGTAGGTTCTTTTTTTTTTTCCTTTTTGAACCAGGGAATTTCTGAATCACCTTTTCGAACAGGCTTGTATTGTTTGTTAGTAACTCTATTATTCGATGTAGTTAAATTTTCAATTTAAACACATGGCATTTTTGGAAATTAAATCGTGTTTTGAGAAATTCATGTTGTCCAACCACATACGCAACAAGCTTGGCCGGAATTCCATTTTTCCTTGTCGTAGTTACAACTCTAAATTCTAACACATGGCTTTTACAAATTTTTTGTTTAACTCACATATTTTGTAGAATCTATATTTTCCTACCAGATATACCCTCAAATTCAAATAATAATTAAGCTTATATTGTGATTTTAAGATTACGTAATTTAGTCCAATATCAATCGATAAGTAAGAAAATAAATGACTACATTAGAGAAAAATAAATGACTACATTAGAGATTAAAGTTAATCAAACCAGTGTGATGGCCATGTCTCAACCTCGAGGTGGGACGACAAGAGTAGTAAAAAATAAAAAAACAACTCTAATGAATAGTAAGTGAAATAGTAGGAAGGTAATGAATGTATATATTCTTATTAGTGAACAATGATGCCTGATGGGATCTCTCTTTTTATAATAGAGTCCTAAATAAGATACACTTCTAATTATAGTAGAAATCATATTAACATCTAATTAACTGTTGTAGATCGATCCGTTCTGAGATTCACGCCACGATTCATGACCAATCGCGAATATCTCGCCTTATCCGTTATCAAGTCATTCCGGTGTCACTTGAAGTCTGCCTCTTTTTGTACGCAATCGAGGTCAACCTCGACCCGAACTCGATGTTCTAGCTCTTTCGCGTGACATTCCCATCTCGACCAAGGAACGAAATCAAGTAGCTCAAATTTCCATCATATACAACTAGTCCTCTCGTTTCTTAGAGTAAAACTATAAGAAACGACTTGAGCTTCGATTTTCTAGAGGCCCTGATAAATGATGTCATGCACGTGACGTAAGCGATCGAAGTGACCGCCCGCTAGTATAATTTCCCAAACCATTAATGATTGCCAGTGACGGTCGGCCACTAGCACAACCAAACCGTCGCCATGAATCTATAAATTCAGGCTCTTTGGTTGAATCAAATTTTACTTCGCCTCCACCAAATTTTCTAAGTTCCTTACACTCTCCATCTCTTCTTTTTCACCACCCATTGAATCAAATTAGCACCAAAAATATCAATTTTCATATCTTTTCGCTTCTGTCTACCTAAATCAATGGCGAAAACCTCCAAGACCATCCCACAAAAAAAGAAAGCTTCTACCTCTTCTTCCCGGTCGGCCGATGACAAAATGCCGGTGGAACTGCTCCCTCACGAGTACGTTCCCAGCCCTTGTGTCTTAAAATCCGACTTCAAAGTCGAGATCACTCCGTCGGTCCCTGGCCGATGTGAACACGTGTCGAGATATATATGCTCGATAAAGGCGGCCATCTCAGGGCTGTGAAGAGAGACTGTAACTGGGGTACTGAGGTCGTGGTATAAATCCCCGCTCCCGAAGAGAGTATTACTACCCATGTGGGAGGGGTTTCAAAGTGTCTACACTTACTCATTCACAATGGGTCCTCTTATCCTAGTTATTGTCGATTTTTGCAAAAGGTATTAGGTCACACTCGACCAGGTTCATCCCTCACTCTGGAGTATAATGATCATTCTCCTCTTCTTTTCTATTAAGGTCTAGGGGTTAGAATTCACTATTATCCACCTCATACGGTTGTATCGACCTCAACTTTTTTGAGGTTCAAACGCCGATCAACAAAGTCCTTTTTTTGCTAGCATCGATGAGTGCAAGGACCAGGGTTGGATAAGCCAATTCGTGAGGGTGAGGACCTGCGACCTCATCCCAAAGAAAAAACTGTCGTTCCTTGAGAAGTGGAACCTCGATAGTAATTAACGTATTTCTTATTAGTCTTCGTACTCCATTTTTTGCTTTGTGTAATGCCTTTATCTATTATGCAGCAACTGTTTGTATGCCTTACGCGGTCCCTAATCTCAAAGACTGGCTTCTAAAATTGGCCTCGACTTTCTCCCATGCCGAGCGTTGCTGGCGTGACTTGGCAAAGGGCAGATGGGAAGCCAAAAATCATGGTAAGTTTATCCTGTAAGCCTTCGATTCTTTTTCTATAATGTTTCTCTTATACTTGACTCTCTTTTATGCAAGCCTTGGATATGCTGCTAAAATGAGGTCATCCCCGCCTAGCGAAGAGGCCAAGTCCCCGATTCCGACGTCGGGTAAAGATAACAAGAGAAAGAGGGGCTCGGAGTCTGAGGACCCCCAACCTCAAAGAGGTCCAATTCAAAGATGTAAGAGAAATCTCATCTTTGTGATTGTTGAGTCGGCCCACCAACTAGGGGAATAAGAAGAGGAAGCTGAGGGCGATGATTCGATACTGGTGGTTCGATCAACGAAGCCAATCGAGGTCGCCAAGCATTCCAAGTTAGAGGCAATTATCGAGACCCTACCTCGTGATGAAGAGACTTTGAAGAATGATTCGGGCAAAACCCCAAATCGCTCGAGGTTAAGGTTATCATTCGTCCATCAACAAGCATGCCGGAGGGCGCCAGTTCTGAGACCCCTAATGCTGAACAAAGTGCCCCGAGCGACTCACTTGGGGATGTGATATTAGGTCACTCTCCTATTCTACCGCCTTTTTTTGAGGAGTCTATAAGGGATACTCGGGCTCTATAGATCCCCAACATAGGTGGAGTCCTTTGCGAAGAGGATCCCTTCCGGGATTGCTTTACCGGGGTTGATGATGTTACCGATCTCAATTATGCGTCTACCCTTTTTGAAGAGGCCCAACGCATTTTATCTCAAGTAAGTACTAATCCCCGTTGCTGCAATTTTCTTTTCCTTATTCTCCCTTTAACTTAACTTATATCTTTTTTCTTATGTAGGCTTTTACCAAGTCTCGGGCTGACCTGAGCCAATGCGAGGTCAAGCTCCAGAAGACCTTGAAGGAGAGTAATGCTTTGAAGCTCTTTTGCAGCCAAAAGGATGAAGATCTCAGGGACCTTCAAGTGGATTTGGCCAAGGCTTGTAAGGAAAAGGTCGATACGAGCAAGTAACTATCCTTTTGAAAGAGTACGGACTCGACCCAACGGTGGAGGCTAACACTTATATATCTTAGTTGCAGCAAAAGTTGGATAAAATCGAGCTTCTCCGATGGGAAGTCGGTTAATCAAAGCTGAATATGATCATTGGAAAGAGAACATGGACCACCTCACTGCAAAGAAAGAGGCTACCTTGTCCAAACTATCATCGTCCAAGGTCTAACTTTAGAGCATCAAAGAGAAAAGCTCAGCCCGGGCTAAAAGGATCAAAGAGCTTGAAGTCGAGCTTGCTAAGGCCAAGACGGAGGTCGGAAAGGCGAAGGTGATAGCTGAAAAGTCCATAGTTGTGTACATGGTTGATGCCGAGGCTACCCACACTCAGTTGAGGGAGGTCGTCGGTCGAGCGCGATGGAGTAATGATCTGGTCAAGTGCCAATCTTGGAGGGAGACCCTCGAGGAAATCCATGCTCGAGGTTTTGACCTCTCTATAGAGATAGATCAAGCTACGGTGCTTAAATCTGATACCATGTTGTTTGATTCCTCCAATGATAATGAAGGCAGCCAAGGCAGGAGTGATAACGACGAGTGGCCCGAAGGAGAAATTGCATTGAAGAGGTCACCCGTGACCGTAGTTTGACTTAGTTTCTTTTCCTTTTCTATTAAGACCTCTGTCGGTCTTTTGTACATATCCTTCTTCATCAATGTATAAAGGAAATTTTCTTTTGAATGTCTTCTAAACTTTTATTTTCAAACACGGTTTGTGCCTTGTAAAACTTTAGCACAATCTTATGCTTTGAACGGTGCATTCGATATTTTGGTTTTGGGTGGCTTCCTCGAAGTCACCACAGTCGACTTCGAATAAGGTTCGAACTTGAGTCAACACAAACCCTTTAGGGTTTGTGTTGGATAATAACGATTCCCCAAGCAATAGTCGAGTCAGTTTTTGTTTGGGCTCGAAATAGTCGAACCCTTAGGTTCGGAGAGCGAGAACAAGATCTCGAACTCTAAGTGTATTGGACCTTAGTCTCTTTAGATTGTGCTGATATGGCCTCTAAAAGATGGCTATTATTCCCCTATTTCGGCTTAAAATACTTAGAAAAAATTCTTTATGCCTTAGCATGTAGTTTTTATCCATTGGGTTTTTTGAGGGTTCGATATCAATTGAAACCCCTCTGCTCTTTGTGTTTTAGAACGTTTGTGTTAAGATAATTTGATACCTCTTAAGGTTCTTCGATGGCTGATTTTATCAAATCCTTTTGATTATTTACCGATAGTAGCCTTTTTCAACTGGGTTTCAATGAATTTGAAGGCCTACTTTTATTGCCGGATTCAGACGTCTCCGAGCCACATTAATTTGGATGTAGCCTTTGGGTATGCCTCTTGGGCTTATTCCCTAAAAACACTTCGAACTTGTTCAAAGTGTTAGTCCTTGAGAATGATGGCCTTGGCCTATAGATCGAGGGGTGCCTCTTCGAGGTCTTATGAATTTGAGTTTAAATAACTCGAATATGTCGATCGTTGATGAAAGTCCTCTAGTTCTTGAGGCATATTTGAGCTTGGCTCTTGAGCAATTTGTGACGAAATCATAACTATGGAGCTCGTATAGTAGAAAAGTTTCTTTGAGACACGAGATGTTTGAAATAAAAAGAATGCTTCTTTGGATAATTTATACATGCATACATGTTTTGCCATTGGGGCTCGACTAATCTACATGGATACGGTTTATTCGATCGTTTGGCTCATTACATAGTTTCCCTATTGAGACCTTCTGACATGAAGTACTTTCCTCGAAAATATAACATCCGAGGGTGATGCCCCCAGTATTCGAGGTTGATTGTAAAGAAGCCTTGATACTATTGAATTTTCCTCAAAATCTCTAATGTTTCCTGCAAATGAGACAAATGGTCTTCTGCGCGTAGGGACTTAACTAGCATGTCATCGATATAAACTTCCATTGACTTACCTATTTTTCCTTCGAACATTTTAAACATTTTATTTATTAGGCGTTGGTAAGTACTCCTGCATTTTTTAGCTCGAAGGGAATTACATTGTAATAGTATGTTCCATACTTGGTGATAAATGAAGTCTTTTCCTGGTTTTCCGGGTTCATTTGGATTTGACTGTACCTGGAATTGGCATCGAGAAGGGTAAGGATCTCGTGGCCAGCCGTGGCGTCGATCATGCGATCAATGTAAGGTAGTGGAAAGGAATCTTTGGGGTATGCCTTATTTAAATCTTTATAATCTACATACAACTATATTGGCTAACTATTCCAGATATTTCACCTCCCGAATGGACCCTATTTTGAGAAGTTTAATTACCTCATCCTTTATGAATGCGTGATTTACCTCGGAATGGGGTCTCCTCTTTTGCTTCATCAGTTTTAACCTAGGGTCAAGGCTTAGTCGATTCGTCGTTATCTCCGGTGGGATCCCTATTATGTCTAAACGGGACCAAGAAAAACAATCTATGTTATCAATAAGAAATTGAATATGCTTTTTCCTGAGTTCAAGGGTTAATCTTGTTCCCAGATATACCTTTCGCTCTAGCAGTTACTCGATCAATATAACCTATTCCAGCCCTTCGACCGTTGATTTGGTAGCATCAGTATCTTCGTGAACAATAAAAGTTCGACGGGTTAGAAAATCCTCTTCTTATTTTTCTTCTTCTTCTTTTTCTTTCTCTTGCTTCCCCGATTCAGTCGAGGCTGGTGGTTGTGATTGCTATTTGGCTTCTAGTATACCTTTGATGCTCGACCTTTCTGAGGTTGATAACGTCGATATCGACGTTACCTCATCAACTGCAAATATTTCCTTTGCAGCATGCTGCTCCCCATATATTGTTTTTACACTATCTAACATCGGGAATTTTATTATTTGGTAGAGAATCGAAGGGATTGCCCTCATATTATGGATCCAAGGCCTTTCGAGTAGGGCATTGTACCTCATGTCGCCCTCAATCACGTGGAACGTGGTGTCTGAAATGGTTCCACCCACATTCACCGATATAATCTCACCTTTAGTTGTTTCACTGGCCATATTGAAGTAGTTTAAGACCCGAGCTGTGGGCACGATTTGATCTTGTAGGCCGAGCTGCTCCATGACCCTCGATCGGATGATATTCGTTGAGCTACCTGCATCCAATAAAACATGCTTGACTTGAAATTTATTTAATAAGATAGAAATACCTTCTGCTTCTTCGTCATTGAATTATAAGGAGCCTTCGAGCACATAATCTTAGGTTCATTGTCCTAGTGATTGATACCTTAGTGCATTTGAATATGGGTCCTCTGTGGAATGTCGACCCCACTCATGATTATGTGAATGACATGTTGGGTTCCTCCTATTCATTTTTCCTGTTGGAATCCCTTTCTCTGAAATGATTATTGGCCCGATCGCTGAGGAACTCTTGAAGAAGGACCTTATTGAATAGACGGGACACCTCCTGCAATCTTCGGTCCTGTGACCATGCGTGCCATGATACTTGCACATCAAATTTGGGTTTCTTTGAGAAGGATCAGTTTCTATGGGTCTGGGCCACGTAGTATCTTTGATCCTTTAGATTGCCAATATAATGCCCAATGCATTGATGCAAAATTTATATTCCGATAACCAAGGTACCTCTGTGGGATCAGCATGCTTATCGAAACCACTTTTGCTCATAAGTCCCCAAGAATTATGTCCTTGGTCACTTCTTTGGTCATTCTGGGCAGAATTGCGTCATGAACCATTGTTCCCTCGATCTGTGATATATGGTTGATATCGTTCCCTGTTCAACCTTAGCTCCATGTCAACGTCCCTCTAGGTTTTAACTGCAGACCTGTTTGGATGTACTGAACCGGAATGGGATTTTAATTGGTCATCCTCGACCCTAATCTCCGATTGATATCGATTGTGCACATCTGCCCATATTACAGCTGGATACTCGATCAAATTTTGTCTCAACTGACGTGATACTATCGAACTCCGCTCGTTCAACCCGTTGGGTGAAAGCTTGAACGAACCAATCATCTGTGTCTGGTGGCAACTCCGTATTTCCATTTGAAATCGGGATACGAACTCCCTTAGCATTTCGTTATCCTTTTGTCTTACCTTGAAAAGGTCCGATTTTCTTATTGTGACTGTTATGGCCCCGACGTGTGCCTTTACAAAAAAATATGCTAACATGGCAAATGAGTCGATGGAATTTGGTGGCAGGGTGTGATACCAAGTCATTGCTCCATTTGATAAAGTTTCCCCATTTTTTTTAACAAAACAGACTCAATCTCATCATCTTATAAGTCATTTCCCTTTATTCCGCATGTGTACAAAATGATGTGTTCATTAGGATCGGTGGTCCCGTTGTACATAGGTATGTACAAAACTTCTTAGGAATGAGCTTCAGAGCCGCACTTTGAGGAAAAGACTTCTGCACTAACTTTTCCAAACACTTTAGGACCGGGGGTGTCCTCGGTATCTGATCAACTCAGGAGTTGTATGTTTTCACAATTTATCATTAGCTTCAATTTTATTCTCTCCTGAATCAATCCTTTTGGTGAGCTCATCGAGCATTTTCATTATTGGAGGATCGATCTCCGATTCGTTGCCATTCGACCTTTCTGGCACTAGCTCGGTATGATGAGTGATTTCTGGCTTGACCCCATTTGGAGTCCTATGTTGATTTTGCAACTGAGCAATAGCGGCCTGCTGAGCATGTAGCATCTCAAATATCACCTGGAGACTAACTCCTCAGTCTCCTCTACCTTTGTACCTTGACCACCAGATCGGCCTTCCCTGTGTACACTCCCTATGGGGTTTGCGCCTAGGTCCGTATTTAGAGTAACGTGCAAACTAACATCGGCTGGATTGACAACCGTGCTCCCCCGAGATTAGCCGGTGGCACCCCGGCTCCTGGAGCAATTACATTATCATTTTCCCCGTGAAACCCAAGACCATCATTACGATGCGTGGGTGCATTTTTTGAGTTTGACATGTTTTAACCCGAGAGCAAAAATACTTGACAAGAACATGTGTGAAATAATGTGTGTTACCAGAATCAACACCGAGCAATCACTATTATCCTTAGCCCCACGATGGATGCCAAACTGTTTACTCTCAAATTCGGATAACAATTAAACATATATTGTGGTTTTTAGGATAGTGATTTAGTCCAATACCAATCGATAAACAAGAAAATAAATAACTAAATTAGAGAATAAAGTTAATCAAACCAGTGTGATTGCCTCAACCTCGACTTGGGATAGCCTCGAGGTGGGACGACAAGAGTAGTAAAAGATAAAGCAACTCTGATGAACAGTAAGTGAAATAACAGGAAGGTAATGAATGTATATATATTCTTATCGGTGGACAATGACGCCTGTGATCTCTCTTAATATAATAGAGAAGTCATAAATAAGGTACACTTCTAATTATAGTAGAAAATCATATTAACATCTAATTAACCGATGTAGATCGGTCCGTTCCAAGTTTCACGCAACAATTGTCGACCAATCGCGAATATCTCGCCTTTTCTGTTATCAAGCCATGCCTGTGTCTCTTGGAGTCTGCCTCTTCCGTCCGCAATCGAGGTCGACCTCGACCCGGATTCGACGTCCTAGCTCTTTGGCGTGACGTTCCTAACTCGACCAAGGAATGAAATCGGGTAGCCCCAATTTTCACCGTATACACATATAGAACAAGGCTGCATAGAAATCCATTTATTTATGGTGTAATTTGTAAGTATAGTTTTAAAATTTAGACATGCGTTTTTCTAATTATTTTTTCTTTTAAGTTTGTGCAGTTCTTTTGTTGTTGGTGAAATCTATTTTTCCCAGCCATGATTTGCAACAAGCTTGGCCAGAAAATATATATTTTTGGATAGTTCATTCTAAACCGAAAGAAGAACAAATAGATGAGAAATATAGGAAGAAAAAATATTATTTGTTCACAAGTGACCATGTGTTAAATTATTTTTTGTAACAATAAATAATGTGGAAACTTAATTTTACATTTTATTTTTCTCATACTAATCGTAAAATAGGGACTATAGAAACTTCACATAATGTAGGCGTGCAAGTTGCAAATTGAATCAGGTTTGAGAGAGCTTTTATGTGCTCAAAATTAAACATTCTTTTATTATGCATTATATATTTTTTAAATAGTTAATATCCTAAAAATATATAATAATTAAAGTTTTTTTTTAATTCGTAAGTTTTTTTTTATAAAAAAAATCTTAAATCTTAAATTAATAGAAATAGACCCTATTACGTGAAACTTTATAAATTGGTCAGGCTTGGATCCCGCCCTGGAAAAACTTAACAGACCCCGAGATTATTTTCTAACTTCTTTTCAATTTTTGCCTTCGATCTAAGGAACTGAAAGTTCAATAACAAACCCTTTTGCGTCTCCATTTCCCCTTTCTTCTTCTTCTTCTTCTTCCTCTTCCTCTCAATCTCCTCCAAATTTCTCTCTCTATTTTCCGGCGAAGTGTGCAAATGGAGAGGGTTTTGGTGAGAAGAGAGAAGCTTCGAGCCTGGATATTCCTCTTCCTGTCGGTTGCTTATTGTGGCAGGATGACGGCCTCAGCCGCTAGATCTGAGAAGGAGATTAGGGAAAGGTTTTACGGTAATTTAGTTAATTCTTCTGCTCCCGACTCTAACGACGGCACTATTGCCAAAATGTTTGATCGCGTTCTCGAGAAAGAATTTTCTGAGAACGATCAACCTGAAGGTAAGGTTTCTCCATTTTCCTCTTTATTTTTTAACCTTTTTTTCTTTACTTCAGAATTAGTTTTTTTTTAAAAGAAAAATCACTTGTTTCAAGTTGATTTATTTTCGTGTGGTATTCAAAATAGAATACAAATTGATGCTGTTTTTCAGTATGTTCACGGCAAATTTACTTTCAGTAATTAGAATTTCTATAACTTAAGTGGCTAAAGAAGGTAAATCTAAAAATATTCTTAATGGTACCATTTTTGTGCCTGGTTCATGGAGGTTATGGTAATTGATAGCATATAATGATATATTATACACCTTTTGATGATGGATTAATGTCTTATGCTCGATTATTGATAGACAACCTCTGCAAAATAGTGAACTAAAGGAAAATGGATTGCAGTTTGTGTGATGAAATATTTGATTAATCATGTTGCTTTTGTCACTTGATTAGGTTCGGATGGGAGCAGCTTTAACAGTACGGTGGCCGATGAGAAAGTAAGCTGAGCGACTAATACTTGTCACTGATTTGCTTTTTTGATCATGTTAATTGTTATCTCTGATCTTAATATCAACAACAACAACAACAACTACCCAGTATAGTCCCACAAGGTGGGGTCTGGGGAGGGTAATATGTAGGCAAGCCTTACCCATAGGGTAGAGAGGCTGTTTCCAACCGGCCCTCGGCTTAGAGAAGGAAAGGGAAAGCAACAACAAAAACAAAAACAAAAGAGCATTAGTAATTCCGGCAGAAATCGCATAAATAGTTATCTAAATATAAGAATTATACATAAAATGGCATGCAATAATATTAAACAGTAGCTACCATAAATAACTATCAGTAGAAGATTATTTGTTGAAGCTTAGGCAATACAAGAAATGCTTATTTAGCAGGTAGAGCAATATACGTATTTTCTTTGCCCAGAGTGTCAAATTTGAAGACATGCATATCCATTCAAACTTCAACGTCCTATGTTTTAAAGTTTATCTCCTAATCAGACTGCCAACAGGCCCAACATTATGACATACTTTGTCACAGTGTGACACTAGTACAATTTACTTTTGGTTCCGGCCGGTGGTTCTTTGCTCTTTTTATAAAAAGTTTACCCTTCTTTCTAATAGGGAGTGTTGGAGACTGTGGCCAAAATTACCCATGAGAAGATCAAGAAGAATGAGACACAACAGACAAAGTAAGCAAAGAAGTTGTAACTAAATAAATTACATGGCTCTCCTGGCTTTGGATGAACTCTGCTGAAGTTATTCATTTATTTGTCCTTTTTGCAGTGATACTAGATCATTCAAATTACAAGATGTTTTTTCCCTTGAAAATGAAGGTTCTGATGATGTAACTACATTGATTGACAAAAAGGTAAAAAATCTGTGCTTGAATTGGCATAGGAAACATTGGCCAATAACTGTAATGTGTGCTTAACTAGCTCTTTTTATACTGTTTTGCTTGATGGCAGGACAATGTGTTTGTCATGTCAAATAAGAAATCAAAATATCCAGTGCTTCAAGTTGATGTGAGGTTGATGTTAATCCTTTTCTTTCTGGCAATATCGTTGATGAAACATAGATATTTGGGGATTTTCATCTTTATTTAGTTTTCCCAGCTAGTGACATTTAGTTTTTGCTAAAATGTGTTTCTGCAGACTTATCTCAGACTTGGTGGTGGTTATAGTCTCTGCTGCCATTGGTGGAATCATCTTTTCTTGTTTAGGACAACCGGTTTGTCTTTTGAGAAGCTTGTGAAATCTTCCTTGGTCGATTATGTTCTTCTGTGCTTATAAATCTAAGTATCAATTAAACCCTAGTACTAAACATGTTTAATCATGATTTCCTGTGTTAGGTTATTGTTGGTTATCTTCTTGCTGGCTCACTAATTGGACCAGGGGGTTTGAAGTTCATCAGTGAAATGGTACAGGTATGTAATCCACATGGCTTATGAGGAGCAATCATATCTGCTTGTTTGTCATAAATGACCATAGATGAAGCAACAATGCAATCTTGTAATTTGGTACTCTTGTCCATATGGACACTAAAAATGTTGACGGACAAAAAGATATACATGAGTGTGAAGCGAAAAAACAGAACAAATTCTGTTTCCTTCAGTTTCTTTATTTGATGAAGAGAGATGCTTTCTTTTTGTTTGTGCGTTTTCTTTGGGATGCTTTGAGATTTGTTGTTAAAGCCAATTCTCATTTCTTGTCGTATGTGATACCATTGTTGCCTGCCAGTTAGTATGCAATCCTGGCAGCTTGAGTGCTTAACACTTCAATTAACAAGCAAATGCTCTTTGTAACTGGCTCATGCATGGTTTGATCACTATATATTCTTGAGTAACGTTCATTCATCGACTCTACATTCCCAAGGTTGATATAATTCAAATATAGAACAAAGATTTCCATATCACTTTTAGTATACTAAACTTCTCTTTTTAGGTTTGTAAATTGTAGACATGCGTCTTCATTTTTGTCTCCATCTGCTGTTACAAGCAAGCTAGTGTCCCTGCTATTTCAGGAAGCCTTTGTATTTCTCCCGATGGTACTAGTTTCCTTGTTGTTCTAAGATTTTGACAGCTTCATAATTTGCTCGTTGTTTAGCAAATATTTCAGATTTTCATATTCCAGACTTGCACAGATAGCCAAATCCTCCAAATGAGAAGAAAGAGACCAATGAACTTGATTCAAATGAAAAGACATGAATGTTTCCAAAATCATGTTTGGGTTTGGAAAATCATTTTGGTGGAAGAGTTTTCTGATTGAGTGTTTCACTTCCTCTCTAGATTTTCTGTTTGAGTGTTTCACTCGTAAATGCTCCTAGCATTTACGAGTTACATTGTCTAGTAATCTATATTACACAGGTGCATATTTAGGTATCTTAAACTTAAGATTTGACTTGAAGTAGTTTTTGCAAATCTTAGTGAGTATCGAGCAATTCATCTTGTTATCTAAAAATAGCCGTACAACTTGGAGAAATTATCCTTGTATTCATCTAGTTTACATGACATTAATCTAATAATCTTATGCAACAAGGTTTCTGCAAGCGTTGAATCATGTTCGTTCTGTCGATTGTGAATAGTTGTTCCTGATAAAATGCATTATTTCATGTACTGCAAAAATAGCAGAACCTGAGGTGCAAAAAATGGAAAGGTTTTCAGATATTCTTTTTGATTTTTGGAGTTCGTGGGAAGTAGGATAAATAGATGTCCAAAGGGTCGTCTAGAATGGAGTTATTGCATGATTTCATAGTTGGTGCAAGTTATTGGTCTTTGTGTTAGTATTTCTTATGCATACAATACTGAATTTTTGTTACCTGGGTATGTTATGTTGGATAAAGGGTTGTCTGGTTGATTGTGTTGGTGTCTGTCATTCATATCAGAAGAGCATCTAAGATTGGTCTGAAATGGAACATTATATGTCTACATCTGGCTAAGCACGTTTCAAGCAAAATGCTGCAGTGCTTTTGAGTTCAAAAGACTAATGTATTTGGCATGGATTGTCAGATGTGTATTCTTTTGTTGTTATATCCTTGTCCGTACAAGTCTCTGAAGTTCCCAACATATTCTTGACTGAGAAGTCATTGAATTATGATGTACTTGTGTGGGCTATCCTAAGCTCATCTGTTTCAATGTTGATTGTATTGCAGGTTGAGACCGTTGCTCAGTTTGGAGTTGTCTTCCTTCTATTTGCTTTAGGTCTGGAGTTTTCCTTGACAAAGGTGCTTTACATCATTCTATGTGATGCTTTTTTCATAATACTGTTAGAACTAATTTGAGAAAATATCTCGGTATTTCAGCATATATCTTTCCTTACTTGGGGCAGTCTCCTAACATACTATCATGCAGCTAAAAGTTGTCGGTCCTGTTGCTGTTCTAGGAGGGCTGCTTCAAATTGTTATCCTTATGTTTCTGTGTGGCGCAACTGCAATGGTATGGCTCTGGAACTGAGTTTTGCTTCTTCAATTACTGATGCTTAATTATGCATTCTGTATTGGTCTGCAGTTATGCGGTGCAAACTTGTCAGAGGGAGTGTTTGTTGGTTGCTTCCTGTCAATGTCATCAACAGCAGTGGTATAATATAAAACCATGATTCTTATTAGTTTATCCTTGTCCTGAAATAAGGTAAGTCTCATTAATGATGTACTTTAACCATCTTAAATAAACAGGTGGTGAAATTTCTAGTTGAGAAAAACAGCAACAATGCTCTTCATGGTCAAGTGACGATTGGAACACTGATTTTTCAGGTAAAATCTGTTTATTACCAGACATCGAAACATGTTTATTGGTCATTTCATTTATTCATATCTACATATTACAAGAAGGCTGGTCCGTTTTATTTATTTATCCCCAGGACTGCGCTGTTGGTTTATTGTTCGCTTTGCTTCCTGTTCTTGGAGGTAACAGTGGGCTTTTGCATGGAATAATCTCTATGGGAAAACTGTAAGCTCTTATGGGAGTGCTTCTTTCTACGTTTTTTGTTTGAGTTGGCAACAATTTGAAGCTTAGGGCAAGACTAAATATACTGTTTGCTCTGTCTAGGCTGCTCGTCTTGTCCATGTACCTCAGTGTTGCATCAATTGTAACTTGGTCATTTGTTCCCCGTTTTCTGAAGTTAATGATACGGTTATCTTCTCAAGTGAGTACCTCTCACAGTCATATTTTCATTTATTCTTTGCTCCACATTCTTTCTCCCTATCCAATAATAGTTGGCCCCTTTAACTTGCATGGAGAGCAATGGAGAAAGTTTGAGTGGTTTATTACAACTGACTGTAAATATATGTTTCTTAAAGTGCGTCTGTCCTGAAAAACTTGATCAACTTTGACTAGTGATGAGATTAAGAAAAGAATGTTCAAATAGATTATTTTATCTTGTAGAGAAAGGTTTAACTAACAGTTTGAAGTATGAAAGCTACAATAGCTGGACCGAAAGATGTCACACCGTGTCTAAAGTACAGATCTGTATTAGTTTCAATTACAGTGGAATGGTAAACTTGTAGTTAAGCAAATAGGTCAAATATGGACCAACCAAATTGATGGCGGGTCAAGTTTTTTCTAGGATAAAGGGAGTAGTTCTCTATGTAAGGTAACTTGTCACAGGCCTTGTGAAGAAAAAAAGCAATAGTGTAATACAACTTTGTAGGATTTTCTATTACTTATAATGTTCGAAGATGTAAATTGGATCCGATGGGTAGGCGGAAAAATTTTTTGTATCAAGTAAACTGTAAATTGCATCGATAAGGGAAAGTTTCAGCAGAGTAAATTATTATAAGCTCCATTTGCTTTTAGCATTACCAACTTGATCAGTATCAGCTAACCGAATTACTACAGAAGGCCATTTATCTAACATTAGGGCTGCTGATTTTAGCAGTTTATATTATTCTTTAGCTGCTCCCTTAACTGTCAGACGTTTTCGGTTAACTGTAATGAGATCGGGCAGAATGAAATTCTTTCTTTAGGTTGTATTTTCTTCATTGAATGTCAGGGTGAAAGACCACTGTTCTGATCTTGATTTACCAACTCAACTGATGTCAGAATCCACCTAATTAATTGAATAATGCAAGGATGATTTTCCTAATCTAAGGAACAAAAAAGATGAGCTTTGGCAGAATGGAATTAAACCTGAATCATGATTCCCTTGGAATCGACCATTACAATCGTGACTGGAATGAAATCTTGGAATCATGACTCTTTTCTTAGGTGATTCTGTAGTATCAAACCGGCCATAATTGTTCGAAACTACAGCTTGTCAGTTGATGCCAGGATATGATGATTCTTGGAATGAAATCTTGGAATCATGACTCTTTTCTTAGGTGATTCCGTAGTATCAAACCTGCCATAATTGTTCAAAACTACAGCTTTTGTCAGTTGATGCCAGGATATGATGCGCTGACAATAAATAATTTATATGAATCAGCTCTACTGCATGTGTTTTTACACTTCTGAGCTTCATGCTTTATGCCGTTTTTTCCTTTTCACGTTGTTTGCTTTCTGAATTCCTTGTCATTTTCAGACCAATGAATTGTATCAGCTTGCGGTGGTGGCATTCTGCTTATTATCTGCTTGGGTTAGTTGGAACGCTGTCCTAATATTCTTTACCAAAAATGGGGATAATATATATATATATATATATATATTCTTGAAACATTGTAAATGCATTCTGAAGAATTAGTGACTAGCTAGTAAGCAGTGCTGCAGAGAATACTGAAGATATTTCTTTTGATTCTTCAGTGCAGTGATAAGTTGGGACTTAGTCTTGAGCTGGGTTCATTTGTAGCCGGGGTTATGATATCCACAACAGACTTTGCACAACATACCTTGGACCAGGTATTGATTTATGATAGGATGTTTCTTTGCTCATGCTTTCATTAAGACATAAAATAGAATGTAGACCATGAACAAATCTATGAGGCATCCTTACTTCAAAATTCATTTTTCTATTTCAACTCACCAATCTTATGTATATAGATGTTGCTATGAGTTTTCTCATTTTTTCTGAAAAGTCTGGCATCTTACAACATCTTTTAACAATGGTCATCTTCTTCTATTTATATTTTTTCCGCTGATTTTAGAAAATTTCTAATCTCTAAAGGATATACTTACCTTCTCTTTCATCATTCCATCCTGCTTCCGTCTTGTTTTTCCAGTAATGTCTTGAGTAGGTCCCTCATTACTTAGTAAGAAAATGTCCTATTCATCAGTAGCTGTATTTCTTTTTCATTGTTGGATATATGGAAAAAGAAAACATCAGAAATAGCTTTTTACTTACCATTTTTGCTGTACAATAATGACAGATTGCATACTTGGAAGCAGCTGACTATATTTACTTTAATTTTCCCAACTATGCTTTGCGATTGTTAAGTGTCTTAATATTACTTGTAGGTGGAACCAATTCGTAATCTCTTTGCAGCTCTCTTTCTCGCTAGTATCGGAATGCTGATACATGTACAGTTCCTATGGACGCATGTAGATATCTTGCTAGCATCAGTTATCTTGGTTATAGTTTTTAAGACTACTGTAGCCACCATGATTACGAAGGTTTTTGGATATAACATTAGGACATCAGTTATTGTAAGTCATCCATCTAAACACTTGTTAGACAAAAATTATATTGCCTTATCTTTTATGAGTTTGAATGACTCTACAGGTTGGGCTTTTGCTTGCACAAATTGGAGAATTTGCATTTGTGCTCTTGAGTCGTGCCTCAAACCTGCATATTGTTCAGGTGATCTCATCCTACCGATCTTTTTTTCTCTTGTTATGTTTGTTATAGTTTTGGACCTTCCTCTTCATTATACCTTTTAGGAGGCAAAAAGTTTTTAGCATTCAAAGCGCAACACTGATCTCCCCATGCTCTTCCACCACTTAATGTCTTAACAACAACAACAACAACAACAACAACCCAGTATAATCCCACTTAGTGGGGTCTGGGGAGGGTAGTGTGTACGCAGACCTTACCCCTACCTAAGGTAGAGAGGCTGTTTCCAAATAGACCCCCGGCATCCTTCCCTCCAAGAACTACCCACCTTGCTCTTGGGGAGACTCGAACTCACAACCTCTCGGTTGGAAGTGGGGGTTGCTTACCATCGAGCAACCCCTCTTGTCTCACTTAATGTCTTAAGTTTGTAGAAAATAAAGGAATTGCACTTGCTTTTGTCGAGATAGATTATGAGCTCCAGTGTTTATGTTGTTTTAAAGTAGGTAAAGATGGCACACTTTGAATTTATATACAGATGCAAGGTTAAAGGTCACCAAGTGGTTCTCTAATTTCCTTTTCAATCACAGTTCTGCATGACAGTGCATTTTACATGTACGTATAATGTAATTTAAATTTGCCCTAGTTGAATTATAAGGTTTTAATGTGTCAGTCATTGTGTTCTGTAAACATTAGATATATACAACTCTCCAGTCGGCAGTTTAGTTTCTCGATCAACCTGTAATTTTAAAAAAAAGGAGACACTTGTCTTTTTTTTCCTGAGCTAAGTTTTCCAGGCTGTCTAGATGTTGTTAGTGTAACTGTTTCACATGCCACCATTAACAATTTTCCCAGTGAAGATTAACTTTCAAGTAAATTTAGAAGGCCTCCTACTTATTTTTTTAAAAAAAAGAAAGAACGAAAGAAAAAAGGCTCTAAAGAAACTCTGTTTGTTTTTCATTAAGAAACAAGTCTCTCTGCCCTTTCGGGTAGGGGTAAGGCCGGTGTACGTATTACCCTCCCCAGGCCCCACTTTGTGGAACTATACTGGGTAGTTGTTGTTGTTGTTAAGAAACAAGTCTCTTGAATTCATTTTTATCTTGCAGGCTCCTTGACCTTGATTTGGTTGCTTTAACTGATACTTTGTGCCATATTATCTAATTTCACCAAGTACTTCATTTGTTCCACTCAAATGTCACTTTATCACTTCTATTGAATTCAGCTAAGTTTCTTTTACATTTACAGGGAAAGATGTATCTTCTTCTGCTCGGAACAACTGCTCTAAGTCTTGTGAGCATCTAAATCTTCAAATTGCTTGAGGATATACTTCTGATGCTATTTGTTTCTTATTTGATGTTTATGATTGAATTTCGTGCAGGTTACAACTCCAGTCTTGTTCAAGTTGATACCTGCTATCATGCACCTGGGAGTTCTTATGCACTGGTTTCCTGTGGAAAATATAGCGCCGGATGAGGTAGTTTTTCTTCCTTGGATCATGGACTAATTGACACAAACTTTATTGCATGGTGGCCGAAAATGCTGTTTTCTTTTCCAGGTTGATGCTAATTGTAGATGAGATGAATTTTCTTTTGCAGGAGAAAGTTTCAATGATCGAAGCACACAATAGAGTATTGTAACATTTGCTGTTATCATATCCAGTAGTATCAAAAGGAATGGCTAGATGGCAGATAATTTGTAAAATACCCAGTTTTGGCGGGCAGTAAATTCGATGTGCATTACTCAGCCTGAACTCATCAAGGATGCAGAAGTTAGGTAAAGTCAAATTTGTTTTGTACATAAATATTCTTCTGCATTTGGATGCTGTACATATTCCCACTTTTTTGTCTCACTGAATTGTAGCTTGATCTGAACAAACGAGATATACCTTGACATTTACAGGGAATGCCAAAGAAATTAATTACCTGCCGTCCAGTATTCTATCCTTTGGACTTGGAAAATTTGGATTGCTTCAATTTAGGAGCATTTTCCAATTACTTGCAATCTAACTTATTACTCGAGTCTCGTATATTCTTAAGAAATAGAGGGATTAGTATTTCCTTCAAATAAGCCAAATCAAAAAGAAAGAAAGACACTACGGAATAAAATAAAGGATCAAATCTAGGGTGACGCTTCTATCTGATCTTAGAAAACCAACCTACGTGATATAACCTACTAAAGAACGACCCTTAGAACTGCCTGTAGGGGCCAAAAATGCTTTTCGAGACACCATATCTTTGTCATTATGTTATTCCAGTTGAAAAGGAGAAAAAGCATATACGTCCCACGCAGATAAACTAGTTGAGAAATATACAGACGCGACTAAATAATAAGTGAAAAACAGGCACCGTTGGTTCTCTAAAATCTTTTCTCAAAGCCCTATTTAATTTAGTAATACGAGTTGTTGGTACTGGACTACTGGTCTAGCAACAGTAATGGATTTTCATAGGGGCGAAGCCTATGTGCTTTTTTCCATCACGTAGTTTCCCACTTCTTAGAAACTTGAGGTATTCAGTTTTGGGACTTCAGTTTCCAATGGCATGGCCCATGGGTGTAGAAATGGTCAGAGCACTCTTTGTTGTGCTCATTATTTCGCATTTCAAGTTCGCAAACAGAACGCAAGAACTGTTAATGTAAACTCGTAATATTACAATTTCAATGTCGTTTGAGTTGAAGAAGCACAAATAGCCGAGCAAGGATCTAATCTTTTCTTTTGTCGTTGGCGGTTTATTAGGAGAAATATAAGGACCATGTAGAGGTGATTAAATTGCGAATACCATTAAATCAGCTCTTGAAGACCAAACTCAATTTAGTACTGAATAGCCTCTCTCTCTCGTGACCAAAGTGTTCTTTTATATAATCAAATGACAATGTGTTATATGACATGGTTTAATATCAGTAACTAGTAAAGTACAAACAAGTGGCTTTAGACTTTCCATACTCTTGTTTTAAACATGTCTCTTTGTGATTTATCCTACCCCTGCTTCAAGGATAAACTGATAAAGGCCCTTATATTTTTAGCCTACAAAGAAAGCCGACATCCAGTTATTCAAGCACACATATGCTTCATTTAATTTCATTAACACTATCAAAATATTGACTTAGATTTCAAATTTCAACTTTTATTCAATCCAAATACAACATAAAAGATGGGAAGTGGCTTGGTCCAGCCCAGAGTTAGGTATGAACTAAGGTATAAACTTGGATATTTGGCATTAGAATTGTTTTCCGAAAGTTGTTACTTGAAATATTTTGAAAAAGCTTGAGGAGAAAATGGAATAAAATGGGTTTTGGGAAAAATAAACGAACAAGTAGCCATAAACCAAACACAATTATGGCTTTGTAATTGTTGGCAGATGTGCAATTGAAGTGTCAGCATTGAGAGATAGTCTTTGCCGTTCTGAGTCTCTACAGCCTACAGTCAATTTTATGAAAGTCCTATGGTTTCATAGGTCTGATAGCCATCACGAGTCGTATGATGGGTGTATTCAATACTGCTCCCTACTAAACCCATCAATTCTTCTTCTTCTTCTTCTTCTTCCTTTTTTTTTTTTTTTGTTTAATAGAAAATATGGGCCCCCCTTCTGCCCTTTCTTTGGTGACTATTAATGCCTAGAGCACATCTTTAAGCCCATTCTTTTTTATAAATTGGTGTGTGTCACTTGTAAAATTAAGATTGTAAAAGATTTTTTTTTTTTTTAATTTTTATGTTCAAAGGAAAACAGTATTCCATCCAGATTATATTCCGACATTTAAGCAAACACTGTTAGGGGTTGTTTGATCGATTTGAAACAAATTAGTATAATGTGATTAGTTATCCGATCCTAATAATATTTTAATTGACTTTTATATGTTGTATCAATATGAGATTGTCAATTTTAATACTTTATCCTGGAATAATTTATTTAGAATTTATCATTCCTCCCTCTGACATGTATAAGTCATCCGAATACTATTTTTAATCATAGAGTAACTTAATAACCAAACAAGATAAAAGACAATATTAATTTTTATCTCCAGATTATTTTTTCTTATCTATTGTGGCAAACGACCTTTTAAGAGGGGTGGGTATAAAAAAATAAAATAGAATTCATAATTATCTGACAAAGGTAATAGTAATGGCTAGCAGTACGAAACAAAAGGTTTAGCTTTGAAAGTGAAATCACATAATAAAGTGGATAATCTTTTCTCAAGCACCCATAATATTGTGGTAAGTATTTAATTTCTTTATATCTCTCACTCGATCACTCCTCTAACCCGGGACCCGGCCTACATATCAACAGGCTACGTCGTCCACTTTTTATGAGGCCTATATTTACCTACAAAAGCTGACGGCCGGCGGAGTTGCGGCGGAAAAGCCGCTGTCTCGTCCCTGTTAACTGTTTAAGGCTGTCTTGTGCTATTGGCATAGTAGTTCAGCTCTAAGTCTTAGGGATGTTTGTTCTTTTTCGTGTTTAATTTTAAGAACCAAGAAAAAGTTACTGTAAAGTTTGCATGTAAAATAGCGAACATAGAAATAAATCACGTATCACTTTTGATGTACATATATAGAAAAATTAAAGGAACTGAGGCATGAAGGAGATAACGTCTTCTTTTATCGATTGAATCCGAAAGATATAAATTTATGTTAATATAACGCGACAGAGAAGTAAAAAATAAATTCAACAGCAAATAATATAATATATTAAAAATAGAACAGAGAAGAAAGAATTCTTATTGAATGATCCTTGATAGCATAATGAGGCGAACAGAGCTTGAAGGGCCGAACTATAACTAACTTGAGAGCACGATGCGATGAATTACAATATAGTATATAATTGTAGAGAAGAAAATTAGATTCCCTTCGTGGTTGTAAAAGTATGTCTATTTATAGGGATAAATCTAAGTAACCATTCTCCTTGAATTATAGGTCCATTATGAGCATTTACTCAATCCATTCATCACTTTTGGAAGACTTGTAACAGCTGTGTAAATGCTGAAATTCTATAACTGGTGAGTTAATTCCGTAATTGATGAATTAATTTCATAACTGATGAGTTAATTTCGTAACTGATGAGTCAATCTTGTGCCCGTTAAATCAATCCCGTGCCTCTTGAGTCATTCTCGTGCCCGTTGAGTCAATCTCGTGCCTGTTGAGTCAATCTTGAATTGATTGCCTTGTTCTGACCGTTGCAATCATTTATTGCATTTATTGTACGTTACATAATTGATTTGTAACATATGGTGCAATGATGATAAATCCCATGTAATTTGGGATTAATTACTTCCTTCCTCATGAGATATTCTCTCGCACCTGATACGGCTGTTTCCTGATGTTTAGTTCTGAGGCTAACAGGTACGGTACAAGTATGTTAGGTGCCCGGGGGTGTTTCACATATCATCTTTACATGTCATTCTTCACTTTTCTTTAAACTTTGCTAATACGTTTCGCCATTTAATAGACCCACACAGCGAGTCTAATTTTTACTAATACAGATAGTCCCCCAAATTTTCGGTTACTCACTATGATGTGACCGAAAAATGAAAGATTTTATACTTTTCATCCTTGCCTCTGTCTCATTAAAAACCTTGCCAGAAAAACTCAATAGGGACAAAACTGGACGAAGGAAAAAAAGTGCAGAACTTAGAGATTCAGATGATAACTCCACTGCATATGTTCCTTTCGTCAATAGTCGGTTGGTTTACCCCTGTCTTGTTTTGGGGTTTGAAGACAAATTTTTGCCTTATGTTTGCAAAGTTTGATATATAAGTTTCGGCTTTATTTTCTGCCTATTTTAATGTTTGGGTTTTTATTTCACCCTTTTACTTTGCATTAAAATGCTTCAATGCTTCGTGACTTTTTTGAATAAGCACGAATTATAAAAAATGACCCTTTTATGAACAACACTTAATGAAGAAGATGTATCAACTTCATAATGGTGTAAACATATGAAAGAAGAAATAGGAACACACATGTTTTTTGGAATAACTTCGACAAGTTTTAATTTGAACTATGTCAATTTCTACCTTACATGTATTTAAGTAACTTTTGTAACTTTTTCGTTACTATTTTTCTTACAACAGATTTCAAAAAAAGGAAACAAAACACAAGGTTTTTATTTGTAACCTATTTCAATATACTGAATAATCCACAAGGTTTTATTTATAGCCTTGTTTCACTTGAATAAGACACAAGGTTTTCATTACATTGCATTTTAACATGACTATGATAAGGTTTTTGGCTTTGGCTCGTAACTTTGCTCTTAACTTTCAATTTGTTGGGTAGACCTTAGGCTTGACTTAAATTCTGATTTTTCTAGTCTTCTTTGCCTTCCATACATATAGTCCCCCAAGTGTTAGAGCTTTGAAGTATGAAATCTCGAGCATTTGATTATTCCTTCCATGTGGTCCATTTCCTGAAAAGGAAAGACATACAGGATTCGGAGGTATATATTTTAGATGATGATTGCTTAACCCTTTTATTTCATCAGAAAGGTTGTAACCTAGACCAGGAATAATACAGTATTCCTTATGTCGTTCAAGTCCAATATCATTATTTGGCATTTTAGAAAATTTATCCGAGTACAAGTTTTTTTGGCACTTTAGAAAATTATTTGAGTGCTCATACTTAGTCTTTTAGACTTATTTGGATGCATTGTTACATGTGCGATGTCTTAATGTTGCACCTTTAGGTATCTAACTTTTATATACTTTAAACGCTATGAAGAGGATGTCTTCTTTTTATTCAGGCGTAAAATATGATCGATTGATCCTAGTAGACTTTTAGTCTGAGAGAGTATTAATTCCGATAGAATTTACAAGATTATTGACCCTATTAAAATTTACGGGAGTATTGATTTCGGTAAGACTTTGAGTTTGAGGTAATATTGATCCCAAATAAATATATATCTTAGTAGATTTATTCTGAAGATGCATTTAATCTTATTGGATTTGAATCCAAATTGGGGTATATGAATATACTTTCAAATAGAGAGGGACACATGTCCGAAATAATATTTGAGATTTTTGTTTATATATACGTGATAATCAATCCAGTCATAATACAATTAGCCATTAAGAAAGGCGTATATATTCAATTTGAATGGTCGTTGGACCAAATATAAGTCACGTGTTTGTTCAAAGTAAACTTTATTCTGGTGACTTATTTGCATACATTTATCTTGACTCAGATGTAAAACTCTCGTGTTTATTGTAGGATGTTTTACTCTGACATGGAGTTCTCGATCCTTTTTGTGTACGTGTAGTATATGTACTTTTGAAGAAGTTATTCAACATTGTTTGAATTGTTTATAATTGATATGAGCAGTACAACTAACCGAGTTGAGTTGGTAAATTATATCGGAATACTCTTAGGAATTCTATCTCCCAAGGCAATCAACTGTTTGTATCACTTCTTATATTGTTAGGTCAAATTGATTGATCTTCAAGTATAAGTAATCTTCCTAGCGTTTGAGTTTTGAGGTATGTGAACTCAAACACTGGAATCATAATTTGATAATTCGCAGTTTAATAGTCCCAGTAGGATAGTTAGTTTTGATATTGATGGACTTTCAAATGGTCCAGTTCCAACATAAGGACGGTACCGAAGCTCTTTTTATCAAATATTTTGTACTCTGATCGGGAACTACGGAGGTTCCAAAATGTTGTTGAGGATCATGCCATATCTTGATTTGAGATATTCATACTGACTTTGATGTGTTTTGATCTAAAACCTTATTATCAGAGTAATTTTCACTGCTTTGTTTGGTCGATGTGGCATTTTAACTTTTGGAGCCTTAAATATTCTCAAATATAATTCTCCTTCAACAAGGCAAGCAGTACGGGATGAGACACACTCAGAGTTAACGAGAGCATGCTTGTCTTTGGGTAAAGTTCTATTCTGCAAGTAATAAATGAATTTATTATGCCAATTCAAATTAAATTAGTCAGGCTTACCTCATTTTCGTTCTAATTTATGATAGATCAGGGATCGCCTAAATAAGAGATGGATCAACTCGAGACTGTTTGATCCGGAAATGATATTTCTCAATAAGTGCCCGGCATTGCTTTCAGAGTCAGTAATATCAGCAGTATATCCGAGACTAGTACATTTGACTCGATTTTCTTGGGTTTCATAATTCTCTTGGATTTTATCAATCATTAAATTAATATTTTTGCTCTGAATTCCCAAGCTAATTTAAGCCCTATAGCATATGCTCTATACTCGGCTTTGTTGTTTGTAATACAATAACTTTTATGAATTCTATAACTACTTTTTGTGATATGTATTAAGCATTGTCCCTAACTCAGGAAGTTTAGTACTTGTGGACCTAATTATGTAGAAGGTCCAGATCTTGAGAATTATCCCAGAAATAACATGTCGGGTAATATGTTCGAGCTAAGATTAATCATGAAATCTGCTAAATTTATGATTTTATAAAGGTACGTGACTGATAAACAATATCATATTCATTTAGTTCGGCTGCTCATTTAACTAGCCTTCTCGATAGTTCATTTTTATGCAAAATATTGCGCAGTGAAATAGTGACTACGGGAATTGAATGACATTAAAAATAAAACCTTAGATTTAGGGGAACTACAATTACTTCCAATTTATCAAAATATAGATATGTAGTTTCCGTATCTAAGAGCATTTTAATATAGATATGAGAATGTGTACCTTTATCTTCTTGAATTAAAATTATATTGACCGAGACATCTGAGATAATTTGGTGTAGCGGCAATCATTTTTCTCCTCGAAATTTGAAAGTAATGATGCATTATTGTTAGATAGCAAGTTCGAATGATTCGACTTTTCGGACTAAATCGATCTTCTGAAGTTGTGTAACTTTATCTTTTATTATTTGGCTTTAGTTTCTTCTTTTGCTTGACCGGATTATTCCACGGGTCAATATTGAATATATAAACCTTTCGTCCGGTGGTACACCTGTTATATTAGTATGGAGGCAAGCAAAATAATTTTTGTTAACATGTAAAAACAACATTTGGTGTCACAACCAACATAAACCTTTCTTTTTGGGAAGTCAACGATAATTTCTAGTTCTTCAACATTTGACCTCGTGGCTTCTTATGCTTTGATTCAATGATTGCTTCGGAAAATATTTGTATAATTTTCCAAGGTTATTAATGAACCTTCCTTCCTTGTGGTATATTCCTTCCTGCAGCTATCTCTTCTTTTTCAGTTGTTAGGTGTGGTATCTTTGTAAGTAATCTCGTGGGTGTTTTACCCATGTTCCTCCTAATCTTCATTCTTCTCCTACGAAATTTTAAATTTAGCAAGGTAATTCCTTACCTGTTTGGGAAGATCCGAATATTTTTCAGTCCGTGAAGAAAACCTCGTATATCTTTGCTCGGACCTGATATTTAGATAGTTGCATTTAAATTCGAATCACCCAAGAATCACATCTGTTTGATCTTCGGGCTTGTTTCTGACTTTTAATTGAATGAACGTGTCATCCTTTAGTCAGAGATTTATATATATCGAATTTAAATTTTGCACCTCAGTTCTGTGAAGGTCCGACGTTATTCTTCTAACTCCTTCAATTAGATCCGGAATCATCTTGGTTTGGTTTTCAAACTTGTTTTTGGTCATCTTATTAGTGTTGATTCGACTTACAGTGTCTTCTTCTATTTAAATTTTGGTGCTGCAACGATTATGCATATCATTCTCGCAGGATAGATAGGAATTCCCGGAGGTGTTCTATCTGCTCTTTCTGTTCCTTGATCTATTTCTGTAAGGTTAGAACTATATTTTGGGAATTAAAATTAACTGGTGTATCTGAACTGTTTAGTACAGATCCGTTATAATCAGTTCTGGTAATTATAGTTGCGGTACCAATATATCGATATACATTATCTATTTTTCTGTGCTTGTTGCTTACATATCATTATCATAGTTATTCTTCCCTTTTTATTTTGCATAGTAAAGCCATCTCCAACTTGGATGTCCTTAATTGCGGTTGATTGGTAAGTTTTGACCATGATGAAGGTTTAAACTGAAAACAAACGAATATTAACAAAAACTGTTACTATCTTTGGATGAATAGAAATTTTGCTTGAGTTTCCGGTAACGAACCAAACTGTTTAACCCAAAAATAGTTTTCAAGGTCAAAGCAATAATTTTATATGACGGGCCACAAGCAACCGATTCAATCCGAAAGATATAAATTTTCGTTAATGTAACGTGATAGAGAAGTGAAAAATAAATTCAATGACAGATAATATAATAAAAATAAAGCAAAAAAGAAAGAATTCTTATTGAATGACCCTTGATAGGATAATGAGGCGAACAAAGCTTGAAGGACCGAACTATGGCTAAGTTGAGAGCAAGATGCTATGAATTACAACATATATAATTGTAGAGAAGAAAATTAGATTCCTTCATGGTCGTAAAAGTATGTCTATTTATAGGGCTAAATCTAAGTAACCATTCTCCTTGAAGTATGGGTCCACTATGAGCATTTACTCAATCCATCTATTACTTTTGGAAGACTTGCTGTAACAGCTTTGTAATACCGGAATTCTGTAACTGGTGAGTTAATTCCTTAATTGATGAATTAATTCCATAAGTGATGAGTTAAATTTCGTAACTGGTGAGTCAATCCCGTGCCTGTTGAGTCAATCTCGTGCCTCTTGAGTCAATCCCGTGCCTCTTGAGTCAATCTCGTGCCCGTTGAGTCAATCTTGAATTGATTGCCCTGTTCTGACCGTTACAATCATTTATTGCATTTATTGTACGTTACATAATTAATTTGTAACAGATGGTGCAATGATGATAAATCTCATATAATCTTTCCTCATGTGATATTCTACCGCACATGATCCAGCTATTTCATGATGATCAATTCCGAGGCTAACAGGCACGGTACGAGTATGTTAGGTCCCGAAGGTGTTTCACATATCATCTTTACATGTCATTCTTCACTTTTTTTAAATTTTGCTGACACGTATCACCATTTAATAGACCCACATGGCCAGTCTATTTTTTACTAATACAACTATACCATGCTTCAGGCATATCTAGCTAGGTATTCCTGGAATTATGTATGATATTATATTTTTCGGAATATCCTAATTTTTTTTTGACGAACTGGAAAGTCTTATTCATTAGATACTAACAACAGCCATTTGATCCATCGAATCATTACATACTAACGAAAGGCCATGCATGACATTAAGGTTACCAAGTTTGGCTAAATGCCAACAAACATTAATAGACACTGACTTAAAAAAATATCGATGGCTTTGTCTGCCAGCATCCTGGTCGTGACACAAGGTGGCGGAATAACTGGAAGACTAAGTTTATTAACATCAGGTTGCCTTGTTCCCTCATTTTCCAAAATATGTACTACTCATTTACTTATCGGAAGCTATCCCTGATCACCATCATGTCCATATTGGATATCAGCCCCCTGCAGTTATTTATAAGAGAATCATAAGTGACGCATCCATGGTTGATGTATTTCTCTGTTTCCACCTCTAGTTGATAGAGTTTTTTCTCCCACACAAGTTGAAGTCCATGGTAAAGCGTAATTCAGAGTGGAAAATGATTTTACGTGAGATTTCATTTGAAATCCCGTAAACTAGCCACTGTTGCTATTTCTAATAGTGCCCCCAATTCCACTATGAGAATCACCATTTTTAAGGCTCCAGTTATATTGAGTTTATACCATCCTTTTACTATAAACTTGGATGGAGATTGTATAGGTCAAAATTTTATCAAAAGAGTTCAAGTTAAGGAAGAATGACCAAGAATTAGCCAAGACGAAGACGCATATAGAAAGAAATATACTAGCTAATGATGTAGCTATAGTCGAGGTTGAGTACTCAATTCGGCCCAAATGGATAATTCAACGCTTAGACATTTTACATGAATATTCTACAAGATATTTCAAGAATTTAGGTACTCCGGTTAAGAACCATTGGGTAATAAAATATTTTGTATAAATATCATGGGAGAGCGTAACATGAGGGATAGGAACACACAAGAAAAGACATATACATCTTTCCAAAAGTGAAGATATTCCAAATATCTCAGGCTCCTTTCCAAAAAGGGAGAAGAGCTTAGAATCTCAGTATTCATATGTAATTCAACTTTATTAAAAATTCGAAAGTAGGTATTGCTCAAGAATAGTGACTCTTTTTATTTGTGTATCCTTTATTATCATGTGAAATTATTGGACTAATCATCTATTCTTACATATGATATTCAATCGTAACTGTAATCAAATTTTGTGTTCAATTATGCTTGTTTATTCCTATCTTCTATCTCAAGTCTGGCATAAATTATCTCTGGCTAGGATTTGCTCCAAATCTTCTTATTTAAATAGTTTAACAAAAAAGGCCTAACAATTTTTAGTCAAACAATTTGGCGTCATCCGTGGGATTTCCTAGCCAAAGTTTTAGTTTTCTCTAGATCTAAACTCGGTTCTGGTTCTACTTCCCCTTCATTGTAATTTCATTCTTTCACCTGTGTGCTTGTGGTATGTCTTATTTTTCTGTGTCTTCGCGCACTCGGGACTGGATCGGCTTGGAACTTGAACTCGAAGATCCTAACGAGTGCCCTAATTCGACTAACGTAGAAACTAAGAGCAAGGCTAAGATCAAATATAAAGCTAGCACAAAAAGGCCAGCCCCACAAATGTCATCCAAGTCCGGCGAATACTAGCTCAACCAATAATAGCAGCTGTGAAACATAGCTAAAGAAGGGAACACTATTGTTAACCAATCAGTCAACGTAACAAATGATTTTGTTTAGCTTTAACTTGCTATTTTTTTTTCTGTGGGACAGGAACAAAGGCATGTCCACCGACACGCGAACAAGGAACAAACGCCATCAAAATACCACACTAAGAAAATTCTCCACGCCGTATGACTCTCCATGAAACGGTCGTGCGAAACCCCCCTAATAGGTTGGTACTCAATGCCATAACGGAAAAGTCTGTGTAGACTAGGACTGAGTCACCAGCCCGATAAATATACGAATCTCTCTAATATGCAAACAAAACACAAATAAGTAAAGTACGCCCACACGCTCGCCAAAGCCACTATGCGACGACAAAACTAGTAAAAATTCGGTCTCGTACATACACTGAGACACTCTAGAGCTTGAGCGAGACATTCGTCGTCCAACCTATCAAATATCTCTCCAGGCCAAGCGATGAAGGGACTAGATAGACTGGGACTCCTCAAATATATACACAGACCATACAACAACATATATTCTCCAATAAATGAGTAAGCTAAATAACTTACAGATTTTTTACAAAACGCTACCAAATTTACACATCACACAAACACAAAGGAGACGTACGTTTGACTTCATGAATTAATTCACACCCCGCTCGAATTGATAAATCTACATCAACCTCATTCGAACCAATATAGACTCAACCTCATTCGAATTTACAACAAGACAATTTGACCTCGCTTGAATTGATAAATCTATATTCGACCTCGTTCGAATCAATCTAAATTTGACCTCATTCGGATTTACAGAAAGAAGTGGTTTGTAGTAGTTAGTGAAGTGTTGTAAGAGCCTGCAATATTCCAAGAACTTAGGTTGTTCTTTTTATATATGTCAGACAATTCTTAAGGCTCATTTTCAATGTATTTATGTTTATGATTATTGAGATACATAGATGCGTGTCTTCTTCTTTGCGAATGATATTGTCTTCCATTTTCCTGCTTCTGATCCTTGTGTACTGGCCAGTTTATTTATGGTACTTATGACTCTTATGTTTAGACAATTATTTATGCGATTTATGCTGGAGTAACTAATGCTGTTTGTGTTTTTATTTTTGTTTTCCTTCTATTCCCTGCGCCGAGGGTCGATTGGAAACATCCTCTCTGTCCTTTCGGGTAGAGGTAAGGCCTGTCTATATATTACCCTCCCCAGACCCCACTTTGTGGGAATATACTGGGTTGTTGTTGATCCTTGTGTACTGGAAGTTGAACTTGACCTTGCAAATTTATCATAGGGTTGTGGACTTGAGTAGGAACACTTTAGGGTATTGTGACCTAGTCTTCCACAATTTTTGTAGAAAAATTTTTACCTTTTGTAAAGACTTTGTTGTTTATAAGAATCAACAAAGATGAAGGGTTTAACTATTGTTTCTAGGAGCACCTCTATACACAACCTTGCATATCTTCCTCTTAATGTGGATGAAGTGCAGGCATCCACTCATAATAGTTTTCTTAAAAAATAATTCCAAATCATAAAACTAAGTTAGGAGCTGTGGTAAGCGTTTCATACTACTGAAAATAGTTGTTTGGCCTCAGTTGCTATGAATTTTTTTTCCATTTCTGCACAGATAGGAAAATTTTATTAATGAACCATGGGCCATTGTGTTGAGCCCTAATCGTATTTCCTTCTTTGTTAAACCTCAATCTGAAGTAACCTACTCCTAGGTCCACGAGGACAAAGTTTTCTGTAGGTCTCCATAGCTCTTGAATTTTCTTCTTACGATAATAGTGTAGTATACATATATACGGTAAAAGCATGTGTCCCAAATTTTGTAGGCTCGAGGGCTCATGTCGAGGAATAACTCAAATGGGCCGGGCTCGAGCCCGAGGGCAGAATACTGTACTCAAAGATCGGATTGCTCGATGAACACCGGGGCCGAGTACGACCAACCTCGAGGTAATACCGTTATGGTTTTATAACAGAAAGAGCGAGATTCTCGCGATGGCCCCAAGATCATGTTGTAAATTCCGGAATAGATTTGTATGAGTTAGTACGGATTTGTACTAGGCGGTTAGACATCTGTCCTAGTAAGATTCCTTACTGTAAATGGAAATGTACCTTATTTAGGGTTCCCCTACTGTATAAAGGTGACACCAATTATTTGCAACGTATCATTAATCATTGTCAAAGAATATACTTTCATACTTTCTTGCTCGTTACTCATCGAAATTGTCTCTTAACTTTATTGTCTTTACTTTACTGTTGTTGTTGACCTACCTCGAGGCCATCATAGTTCGAGGTCAAGACTTTCTTAAGCACTAGGTTGATTCAACTTACTTCTTTAATTTATACGTTCGATTTTTTGTTATTAATTAGTATTGAATTAAATCACGTATCCTTAAAACCACAAACAAATTTAATTGTTATTCGTATTTTGAGGTAAACAATACACTTCCATGAGTTTATAATGATAGAGTATTTCCAAGGTCGGTAAATACGCTTAATTAAGGTCTTCCGTGGATAGGCTGATTTGAAATCTTCCATCAACTGCTTCCAGTCCATGCACATAGGGTTTAGGTTGCATTGTTTCATCCATTAGTTTATCAACTGACATGAGTTAGAGTATGTGACTCTTTATGTTGCATAGTCTGGGTGTCCTCGAAATGAACTAGCAACATATCTTTAAATGTGATGATAGATTGTAAGTGAGAGTTTAATGGGCTGTTGAGTTTCCCAGGTGAATTGAAAATGTCTGGTGGCTTAGGAGGAAATTTAGAGGTGGCAAATGGGAGGGTTAGGCTGAATTTGGGCGGGTCAAGATGGGTTAGTTAATAAATGGGTCATTGCCCAACCCAGTCCAAAGTGAATTTGGGTTAAGATGATCTGGGTCAAGATGGGCTAAACAATGGGTCATAACCCAACCCGCCCAACATGACCCATATTTTAGAATCATACTCATCTTGCATAAAAATTTATTTTAGGGGGTTTGCGCTCGGGGTGGGGGGTGAGGGGAGTAGGGGGTGTGGGGGGAGGAGGGGGCGTGGGAGGGGTAGAAGGTGTCGAAAAATAAAATAATAAAAAATTAAAAATACAACAAAAAAATGAATTTTTTAGGGATTTTGCCTTGCGAGGGAGTGGTAAGGCTAGGGGTAGGGGGTATGATGGGGTGGTAGAAAAATTGGAAAAAAAAACAAAAATTTAAAAATAAAAATAAAAAGTAAATTTTTTTTAGGTGTTTGGCACCGGGGGTAAGGTGTGTGTGGGGGGGAGGGGGTGGGATGGTATTGGTAGGGTGGGTGGGGTGCGGTAGGGTGGGGTGACAGAAAAACTGAAAAGCAAAAAATTAAATTTAAAAATAAAAAAAAAAATTATTTTAGGGGGTTTGCGCAGGGGAAATAGGTGTGGGGTATGGTGGGGTGGGGTGGGGTGGGATGAATAGAAAAACTGAAAAATAAAAATAAAAATCTAAATAGGAGAATTAAGGAGATTAGATGGGTTTGGGCTCAATTTACCACCCCTAGGTGGAATTAAGGAGGTTTGAATATGGGAGTTTGAAGCGCTGATCATTATCGGTAAATGAGTAATTGAGAAGATGAGTAGTTTTAGAGAGAAGGCAGACCTTCTCTCACTTGGCAAGTAATCGGGGTATACTTAAATAAACATGTGTGCACTTAAACTCAAAATGTATACAATAATTATCTTTCTAATGAGGTTAGGAGCTCAAACCTTATATCTATTTTATTATTTTTAAAATAGATATAATGTTTGAACTATTTTAACAATAATAAAGCAGATATAATTGTTTGAACTCCTAATATATTATTTTTTCTTGCTTTCCCTATAGAATTGAGCATGTTTGGTGTTATTTCTTATGTTTTATATAAGTATTTTTCTTCTTTTCTTTCTTTGATATTCTTTCAAAATTTCTAAGTTTAACAAACTGAATTTCTATTATCCTTTTAGCACCGTAAAATTTTGTGTAATTAGATTGAATATATATATTTAAATTAATAGTGATGGAGGATGTAGCATATTTTCGATCAATTCAACTGATTCCACTATTTTCGACATATATATATATATATATATATAAAATTACTATGAATTTTTTTAAAAGCAAGAGTACTAATTTTGAACCTATGTATAATTTCAAAGTATAATTGATTCAGTGATAAGAACCTAAAAAGTTAAACCCATTTAATCTAAATCTCAAATTAACTCAATATATTAGTATATACATTTTATTGAATCTTGAATCCACCTAAGCCTTCGTCGTTATAATCAATTATGGTTGGTTCAAAGAGAAAGAGTCATACTACAATTTTGCCACGTGGTTCACTGCAGAGCAGAATATTATTGAGAAGTTTTCATAAATCACTACTATTTAGTGGCTATGAACTTCTATAACTATTGTATACATAATATTTTCTATAGTTGCTATTCATTTGTTACAGTAGTGTACTCGCTGTATTCAAACTCTTGTATTCATGAATACAACAGTAAAAGCGCCCAAAAATCAGGGCAGTCCAGCTGTACGTGCAGATATTCACATATATTCGCACCATATATTCATGAATACATCAACAAAAAGCGCATCAAATCAGGGTTGTCCAGCTGTACGCATGTATTTACATGTATTTACGTTGCTCTATTCATGAGTACATCGGCAAAAAGCACCTAAAATCAGGGCAATCCAGTTGAACGCGCATTCATTCACATGTATTCGCTCCATGCATTCATCAATACAGTAGCGGCAATCACCTTAAAAATATGTATGTCCAGTTGTCTAATGATAGAAATAATATCAATTAGCGTGATATACTCCTAATATAACTCAACGAAATTAATTCTAACATGCTTCATTTCAACCCAATTAACTGAATGATTTTTTAGCTGTATATAACTTTTGCATTTAGTGTGTTTCAGTTTTTTTTAATGTTACATTCATTAGATTCAATATTTGTTTAGTTGTATTCACTATTTTATATCCAGTTTATTCAAATGTATTTGTATTAACTGTATTTTTGTTATTCCTAACACATGTTATTGTTGTTGTATTCAATATATTTTATTGGTTGTATTATTTGTATTTCTATTTATATTCACTATATTTTACTGTATTTCACTGTATTAAAAAATATCAGAAAATTAGTGAAAGTAGGAAATTAATTAACTTAGATAATACAAAAAGGAAAAATGAAAATAAAAAAAAATTACCTCAAAATAATTAAAAATACCTTAAAAATACATACATACATATATATATATATATATAAAATTGGGCCAAATAACATTTGAAATGTTATATATATATATATATAGTGAATTTAATTGAATATGTATATAATACAATGTATTTGTATCATTGTATGTGACTAAATAGCAAAAGAAGAAAAGAATTAAAGTTTGTCGGATATGCCATTTTCCGGCCAAGACTCCTTGTATCGCTTTACTACCTCTTCCATTACAATTCACAATGCTTCCAATTTGACCGTTTCTTCCTCTTTTCTCTCTTACTCGTCGCTCTATGAATCTCTCTTTCTCTTAAATCTCTCCTTCGCCCAAGGTATATCCGCTTCATTTTTCGATTATAGGTTTACCTTTATGTTTATGATTTTGAGATTTTTAGGCTAGCTTTCATGGTTTATTTCTCTTTCATGTATCTATGATCCAGCCTATTTTGCTCAAGGAGAGAAAGAAGAAAGTAAGAGAGAATCACGTGTTTATTGAAAGTAAGAGAGAAAAGAAAACATAAATAGCATATTTCATGCGTCAATGATGTATAAATAATATTTTAAAATAATTGTCTTATAATAAATAAGGTGTATACATTTGTTATTTGCTATATGAGGTAAAATTTTCAATATATTATTCATTTTGGCCCCTGAATCGCATGAATTTCCCCTTTATGTGTTCTAAATAACGGACTACATTTTATACATTTTAACTTGAAAGTTTGTAGCTAGTACTCATGATTTCACCACGAGCGGTACTAATTGTGCAAAACTATTCTATATTACAGTTTGATTATTGATTAGCTTCTATGTAACTAATGCAAAGAAAGGAGTCATAGAAGAGGTCAAACATTTAAAAAGATCTTTTCATGCTCAATATGCAGCATATGATCTTTTGATTCTCTTAGTTTTGGAGGCAAAAGAAAACAGGGTGTTAAGAAAAGTTTGGCAGTCAAACTGGAAGTAGGAAAGTGAGGTTACAAATTTTCCAATTCCACGTAAAAAACAAATTGCTCAAAATATTGAACCTGTATACATTTTAAACAAACTGGGGAAATTTTGATTTTTCATAGCTAATATAGCAACTGCCAATCTTCCCTTTCCTTGGGAAAAATATGAAAACATTATCTCTTTCTTATTTTCATTGGACAAATGTCTTACATTTGTCATGCATATTCCAGTCTCTTTGTTTTATTCCAAAGTAACCCAACTCTACTCCCTCTTTCCCAAACCAATCAGGTTCATGTCCCCTTCTAATCGGTATCAGAGTTTCCTCACTCGCAACAATCACGCGCTGAATTGGAACCGCGAAATAGTTTTACGCGCTCTTTAAGAGCGTGGATGGGGATAGAAGATAGCACTGTCAGTATAAGAACCATTTAGGAAACGGCAATACGATATACGGCCGCTGCTACCACTTTTAATTTTCTACGGTGACTAAACGTCGCTTCATCGCCGTTTACTTCCTCCAAACCCCCTTATTCACATACCATATGGAGCACTTTCTCACGTTACACTTATACAGTAATTATGTAGTTAAAAAAATCATTCAATTTTGTCCAAATATTAGATAAAGTTACGGTATGGGTCCAAATGATGACCAGCGACGAGCATGGCGTGTGATGGGTTCTCCTTTCGATGTCTCGCGGGAGATGACCTTAAGGGAGGCGAAATATTATACGACCTTTGTAACAGTGTAGGCCTACTAGAGGATATTAGGAATATTCAAATCCTTACAATTTATCTTTTACTACTAAAAAGGGTTTTACTCCTTCTATAAAAGGGAGGGGAATAACCTTATAAAAGGGATCCTACATTTTGGCTGTAATATTACTTACAAACGAAAAGATTCTAAAGGAGGTTATTTTATCTTCACCTTATCTATCTTCCCTTTTAGAGATTATTATTTTTAGCTAAGATTTACCATTCATCTTTGATTGATTTGTTCAAAAGGATTTTTATAACTTTGAGTCAACCAATTTGGCGCCTCCGTGGGGATTTCTATAGCTGAAATCATAGTTTTCATCTAGATTCTCGGAAGAAATAATCACTTTCCTGCAGCTTCATAAAAGCCAACAATGACAGGAAAAGGAGAAGCGAGGCTAAAGCAATAGTGGGTGTCACAAACAGCCTCCTGAATTCCTTCAACGAAGCCAGTGGAGAAGACAACTAAAATGCAATACCAAGTGTCACACCCGAGGGACAAATCTCACCTCTCCCCCCACAAAGATCTAAGATCCCGCTTGAGAGGGAAACCCCAACATCCGCAGCAAGCCAACGGCTGTCAAGAAGCTATTAGAAGTATGGTTGACAAGTACCTACCGCATCAGCTGCCGATGAGCCAAACACCACACGAATAGGTAATGCCCGTACTGTTGCAGATGTAGGTAACGATGCCCTCACGACCATCCTAAAGAAAATAGAAGAGATGGAAAATGAAAACAAGACGCTCCGTGACTAGATGAAGGAACATATGGAAAGGGTCGATAAAACACCAGGCACTCCGAAGCTGTTAACAAAACGCGATGTGGGTCGATTCGTCGAACAACCATATAGCGAAGGGGCAGCTCCCAATTTTATTCCAAAACCCTTCAAAATGCCGCCATATTTGAAAATATGTGATGATACCACGGACCCAGAATACCACTTAATCCATTTCGTTACCACAGTAAAAGGTAATGATTTATAAAAGGAATAGGTGTCGTCCATACCGCTGAAAAAGTTTGGCGAAACTCTGACATTGGGAGCGCTGACATGGTATTCCCAGCTACAATCACAGTCAATAACAATGTTCGAAGAGATGGCAGATAAGTTCGTCACCGCTAATGCGGGAGCAAAAAAGGCAAAGGGTCGAGTCAATGACATCTTCGCCGTTAAGTAAACAACGAGCGAGGGACTTCAGGACTTCTTAGCTCGATTCAACAGGGTAAGGAAGAGCCTACCAAACGTGTCAAAAGGAATGGCAGTAGCAACCTTTCAAAATGGGCTAAATAGAAATGGTTCAAAAGCAACCAAAAAGCTAGTGAGCAGACTCATGAAATACACCCTACCACGTGCCTATTGCACCGAAGTGAGGGCATGCGAGGATGACCTGAATGACCCGCTCTAACGATTGACATCAGTCCAAATCGAGACAAGGAGAGATTGCCGCAGCGACGGTCTAAGGGATCAACTGCCACATTTTAATCGGTAAAGGCACTAGCCCTATATCTGAACATCCAATCCACCTCATCCACGACATGCAGACGTCGCACCTCGGCACGTTGCCCCCTCGAAATGAAAGAGGTATGCCTCTACTATTGTCTGCCTATAACTTTTGTATTTCTCCTTCAGAAATAGTGTGCGAGTTAGAAAAGCTCGGCACAAAGGTGTAGTGGCCGCAAAAAAATGAAGTCGGATCCTAGCACCACGAGGTCTAACGTTCTATGTGAATTCACCAGAAAAGAGGACACAAGATCGAATATTGTATAGGCCTGCGACAAGAAGTGGTAAGAATGTTAAATTAGGGATACCTGAAAGAATTGCTGAGTGACCTAGAAAGGACCAATTTTGCTCGTGGACGTGATCAGCCACAGGGATGTCCAAAAACCACCGTCACTAACTCGTACCGTAAAAATGATTTATTGGCAATGGCGATGACACAAAAATCAACCATGTGATGTTCACCCATAAACTCAAACAGACGGTTCCCACGAACGGTATAACAACCTCGAAGACAGTATCATCTTCGATAAGTCAGATACCGATGGTTTATCTTTCCCTCACTATGATGCTTTGGTTATAACTGTACGCATTACAGATATTGATGAAAATGGTGGATGATAGAAGCGGTGCGTGTATTTTTCACCCACGAGTTCTCATGCAGATGAGGCTCGAGGATAAAATAATACCACGTTGTATAACACTAAAGGGTTTCAATAATGTAGTAGAGCAAACCTTTGGGGAAATAGTGTTTCCCGTCCTGGCAGGAGGATTCACCTTGGAAACGACATTCCATGTCATGAACCAAGAAGTCGCCTACAACACCATCATAGATCGACTATGCATACATGCCATGCGCGCCATTATGTCGAGCTTCTATCAAGTAATCAAATTTTCCACCCTATGGGGGATATACATCATCCGAGGCAAGCCACACACCACCCAAGAATGCAATCGAATAGCCCAAGGCTACACACACATCAAACAACTAAAAGGAGCATGTACTGAGGCATAGCAATCAACCATGTCGTGAACCAAACCCGACGCACAAGTAGAAACCGTCAAAGACCTGGACGTCATAGAAGCTTGCAAAGCGACTGTAGAAGATCTTGATACACTTCAAATGGACCATACCGATAGCATGATAAAGGCCTATGTCGGACACAACCTCTCAGGACCAGGTAATATTGTGAGTTCTTAACTAACAACGCCGATTTCTTTGCCTTTTCCCACCCAGATATGCTAGGAATCCCATGGGATATCGCCATACATAGGCAGAACGTTGACCCTCTTTACCCTCCGGTAAGGCGAATGAGGAGAAAGTTCAATGATGCCATCAAAGAGGCGGTTAGCGAAGAAGTTGATAAATTATTCGCCAACGGTTTCATCAGGAAATCGAAGTACCCCCAATGGGTCGCCAATATGGTCATGGTAAAAAAAAAGAATGGGAAATGGCGGATGTGCGTCGACTTCACCAACCTAAACAAAGCATGTCCGAAAGATTCCATACCGCTACCGCACATCAATCAACTCATCGACACAACAACAATACAAGAATTACTGAGTTTTTGGATGCCTATTCTGGTTACAACCAAATCCTAATGGCCGAAGAAGATCAAGAAAAGACCACTTTTATCACTTACCGAGGAACATACTACTACAAAGTAATATCGTTCGGACTCAAGAATGTAGGAGCGACATATCAAAGGTTAGTCACCAAGATATTCAAAGAACAACTCGGTAAGACCATGAAGGTTTACATTGATGATATACTAGTAAATATGACAAAGAAAGAGTATCACATTGGTCATCTGAAAGAGGCTTTCAAGATATTGAGGTAGTATGGGTTGAACCTGAATCCCACAAAATGCGCCTTCGGCGTAACTTCAGGAAAGTTCCTTGGTTTCCTAGTATCATAAAGGGGTATCGAAGTCAACCCGGACCAGATCTGAGCCATCAAAAGAATACCGGAGGTACTGAACAACAAAAAGTAGGTAAAAAAATTGACATGATGAATAGCCGCCTTGTCGAGGTTCATCTTACGATCGTCAGATAGATGCTACAAATTCTTCAATGTGCTTAAGAAAGACCACGGACTGCAATTGAATGTAGAATGCGTCGACGCCCTAAGAAAACTAAAAACGTATTTATCTTCGCCACCCCTACTCGTCAAGGCAGACCCATGTGAATGTCTATGTGTGTATGTAGCGGTCTTTGATATCCCCGTGAGCGTCGTCTTGGTCCGCAAAAATGAAGGTACGCAATCTCCGATTTATTATATCAGCAAAACCTTCATCAATGCCAAAACTAGGTACCCTCACATTGAAAAACTAGCTTTGGCATTAGTTATAGCTTCACGAAATCTTAGACCATATTTTCAACATCACCCCATAAAAATGGTGACAACCATCCCCCTAAAGGGTATCCTACACAAACCTGAATTATCGGGTAGGTTGGCCAAATGGGCCATAGAACTAAGCGAGCATGACATAATATAACAACCGTGAACTGCCATTAAGTCTTAGGTGTTTGCCAATTTCGTCACTCATTTCAGCAAAGATATATTGCCTGAAGTAGAGCAGGAAGCGCTTTGCACTTCCACACCTACCAATATGTGGGTACTCTACACCGATAATGCTTCTAATGCCTCGGGATCGAGACTGAGAATCGTCCTCGAAGTTACTTTGGGATAAATAATTCGCCAGTCCATACGATGTTCCAAGATGACTAACGACGAGGACGAGTACGAAGCTGAGATTGCAGGATTGAAAGTAGCCCTCAAATACGACGCCCGATGACTTGTCCTTCATTGCGACTCTCAACTCGTGGTAAATCAAGTCACCAGGACTTTCCAAATCAAAGAATAGAGACTACAAAAGTACCAGTCAGAAATTCACAAACTGTTGCAAGAATTGATGAATACCGCCTCGACCAAATAACCAGGGCGCAGAATATCGAAGCGGACGGCCTCGCCAAGTTAGGGGCAGTCACAAAAAATATCAACAAGGAAAACGTGGTCACCCTTCTCAATTTTGCAATAGATCACGTCGAAGTACATTCTGTAAGCCTGACTTGGTACTGACGCAACCATCTCGTAACATATTTGCAGGATGGAACGATCCCGCAAGATAAGAAAGAAGCCAAAAATCTTCGGATGCAGCCAACCAGATATAGCCTTGTAAACAACGATCTCTACAAAAGTACGTCCGGCGGACCCCTGGCTAAGTGCTTGGGGCCAAACCAAACAAGGCTAGTACTGGAAGAAGTACATGATAGACACTATGGCGCCCACACTGGAAATTGTCCCCTCGTATGTTGCCTCATCCGTGCCGGATACTACTAGCCCACCATGAAAAAAGAAGCGCTTTAGGAAATGTGAACAGTGTTAGAAGTACACCCCTATGATAAATTAAATAAGGGAACTCCTACATTTTGTCATTTCAGCATGGCCATTCATAAAGTGGGGGATAGATATAGTCGGACCCCTCGTAGTCGGATGAGGTAAAGTATGTTTCCTTTTAGTTTTAACTGACTACTTTTCTAAATGAGTGGAAGTAGGTGCATACACACAGATACGCGAGCAAGAGGTTATCATGTTCATATGGAAAAACATAATATGCCGTTTCGGTATCCCCAAGGAAATAAGCTATGACAACGGACCTCAATTTGTCGAAAAGAAAACAACCGAGTTTCTTGGGAAATGACACATCAAATGAATACTTTCCACACCATATCATCGCGCCGGTAATGGTTAGGCGGAATCCTCTAATAAAGTAATACTAAATATATTGAAAAAAGAAGCTTGATGATGCTAAGGGGTTATGGCCTGAACTACTGTTGGAAGTATTATGGGCATACCGCACCACACCAAAAACCAGTATGGGTGAGAAGCCATATTCGCTAGTCTATGGGATTGATGAAGTTATACTCGTCGAGGTTGGAGAGCCTAGTTTGAGATACTCCAACAAGAGTGGACCAAGCAACGACGAAGGCATGCTATAAGATCTGGATCAAGTCCAAGAGCGAAGAGACATGTCCCACATAAGAATGATAGCCTAGAATCAACAAGTGAAAAGATACCGCAACAAGAAGGCCAAAGTGCAACCACTCAAAGTTGGAGATTACGTCCTCAAGGCCAAAATACAAGCAGTGAAAGACCCTAATAAGGGAAAACTGAGAACAAACTGGGATGGATTGTACAAAATCATAGACGTAACAAACAAATGAGCATTCTAGTTAGAAACATTAGAAGGAAAACCACTCCAAAACAATTGGAATGTCACCCATCTTAAATACTTCCACTTATCAAAGAAGACGCCACCTAAGTCGGACTCTTTTTCCCTCATCGGGGTTTTGTTTGGGTTTTGGTGGTGAGGTTTTTAATGAGGCAGTAGGGGAGACGTCTCGAGGTTCGGAGTACTGTTCATTACTCTGCCCGTCGAGATGATCTCCGGCGCGAAGTAATGAAGTAATTGGATATAGATAGTCATATCTCCATTGTATGTACAAAGTTCACATATGGTTCTTACAAGAATATAATCGAATCTCCATTACATGAATAAAGTCGACATGTGTCTTCCAGAGGGAACACGATCAAACCTCCAATAATGGGATACTACTTCAATGACAGTTCGAAGCAACATCCCAATCACCAAGGCCATCGACAAAACATAAGTTCGACCTTGTTCAAATTACGACAGGATACTACTTTGACGACAGTTCGAAGCAACATCCCAAAGGCCAAGGCCATCGACGAAACATGAGTTTGACCTCTTTTGAACTACGACGTGATACTATTTTGACTACAGTTTGAAGCAACATCACAATGGCCAAGGACATCGACAAAACACGAGTTCGCCCTCGTTCGGATTACGATGGGATACTACTTCAATGAATGTTCGAAGCAACATCCCAATGGCTAAGGACATCGACAAACTTCGATGATAGTTTGAAGCAACATCCCAATGGCCAAGGACATTAACAAAACACAAGTTCGACCTCGTTCGAACTATGATGGGATACTACTTAGACAACAGTTTGAAGCAACATCCTAATGGCCAAGGCCATTGAAAAAACATGAGTTCAACCCCGTTTGAATTACGACGGGATACTACTTCAATGACAGTTCGAAGAAACATCCCAATGGCCAAGGCCATCGACAAAACATTTGACCTCGTTTGAACTACAATGGGATACTACTTCAACGATAGTTCGATGCAAAATCCCAATGACCAAGGCAATCAACGAAATATTAGTTTGACCTCGTTTAAATTATGACGGGATCTACTTCGACGATAGTTCGTAGCAATATCCTAATGGACAAGGCCATCGACAAAACATGAGTTCGACCTCGTTTGAATTACAATGCGATACTACTTCAATGACAGTTCGAACCAACATCCCAATGGCTAAGACCATCGACAAAACATAAGTTCGACCTCGTTCAAACGACAAAGGGGTACTACTTCGACGATAGTTTGAAGCAACATCCCAATGGCCAAGGCCATCGACATAACATGATTTTGAACTCATTCAAACTATGACATGATACTACTTCAATAACAATTCGAAACAACATTCCAATGGCCAAGGTCTTCGACAAAACATGAGTTCAACCTCATTCGAATTACGACGGGATACTACTTCAACAACAGTACGAAGCAACATCCCATTAGACAAGGTCTTTGCCAAAACATAAGTTTGAACTATGACGGGATACTACTTCGATGACAGTTCGAAGCAGATCCCAATAGCCAAGGCCTTCGACAAAATATGAGTTCGACCTTGTTCGAATTACAATGGGATACTACTTCGATGATAGTTCGAAGCAACATCCCTATGGTCAAGGCCATTAAAAAGGGGAATCAACCATACACAAAAGTAAATTCGACTCAACAGCTCGACAAGTACCCCGTATACCATGGAAATTACAAAGAGCGTCGACACATCGACAAAATAAAGTCTACATTATACAAAATATTATTTACACTGATCCTTAGAAAATGGGCACCAAAACAAAAGAAAAACAAAAGAAAAAGGTTACACATCACACCCAACAGGGTAAGCATCTTCGTACCAAGAGTCTGAAGTAAAACGGTTTGCCTCATCTGAATTGATATAATCTCTATCAAAAGTATTAGGGTCGTACCCGCATGCCTCACGAGCAGCACAAGTTTTGTTATGCACGATTTGAATCTATGCCCCGGTTACCCTCCCCACGGCGTGAAAAGCCTTATACACGTCAAGCCGGGCCTCAACAAAAACCCACAACTCATGTAAGCAACAGGGCACAGGCGAATGAGCTAGAGTATGGGACATGGAAGGTTGAGAACGTCGAGTTGAATCCCCCGCTCTCAGCGAGGCCACTTGCCCATTCAATATAGATAGCTCTGCTTCCAACTCTTTAACACTCCCTTCAAGCCTCGCAACCTTACGATTAAAGGTCTCCCTTACTCCGGCCAGCTCCGACCCAGAAATATGGAGGGCGTCCTTCAAAGATACCATTTTAGAAATAGTTGTCGTCAACTTATCAGCACCAACGTCTAGCTCG
>JASVEL010009859.1:0-198986 GCA_032618575.1 Nicotiana noctiflora
AAAACATAATATTCCATATATGTAGGGTATACCTCGATGTTCTAATACCCGAGACGGATATAATAACAAAAAGGAAGGAGTTTTTTCCACTTAAAGGACAATCGGTTCGGGATTTTTGTTTAATTATCAGAGTTGCCACTTGGAAAAATAATGGTGTCCCAAGTCACCGGTTAATCCCGAATCCGAGGAAATTGAATCTTTTATTAATGTCCGCGAAACAAAGATCTGGATAAGGAACTTTGTTAACCTGGGAGAAGGTGTAAGGCACTCCCGGATTCCGTGGTTTTAGCACGCTCGCTCAATCGTCGTTCTTGAGTCTTTTTTTACTCATTACAGATTTTAACAAGACGTATGTACTTTTACCTTAATGTTTTATGGAATTTGTGACATCGCGAAAACGTGCCTCGAGTCACACCGCAACCAGTACACCTGTGACCCTTGGTACATTTCGGATTTGCCGGGATTTAAGAGTTGAGTTGCACCAAGTGCACACTCGTTCATTGGAAAGTATATTAAATCGTGCCTTAAATGGTCTATCGGCTTTTAACAGTTTTGGGTAAGACTATGGAATTTGCTAATAGTCTTCCCGGGTCTAATTGTGTTATCTTATTACTAAAAGAGGGGCCCCGCTATTTAATATAGTGTGAGGCCCATCCCAATTATTTATTAAAAGTCCAATCCTATTTGTTCAACTACATTTTCTATATATGTTTTTTCCTTAATCTCTTCTGTTACCAAACTTTCCAGGCCCGTCAATTTTGTGTTATTGGGCCTAGATCTTCATTACATCATAAGTAGGCCCAGGTCTTTAGAGAAACAGACCTGATCTGGGTTTTCAATTGTAAGCCCAGTAGTCGTATGAATGTGGTCCATGCCCACACTACTCGTCAGGCCCACACCAGATAATGATGCAAGTAAATAACTGAAAACGAACATACTCATTTGGAATTAACATAGAAATCAACTTGCACTTTTATTTATTATCCAGGAGAATCAATATATAAATCAGTAACTCCAAATCAATTATTTATGGTACACGAGGACTTAACAGACTTTTTCTACTATCAATTTGAAACCAAGAGTTTACACTAACGTCTACTGGCTTACTAATTGAAAAATCTAAGAGCGCAACTTAATTACTTATGAGCTTTGATCAAATAAAAAACAATTCAACTAACTACTTACAGTATAAAAAAAAGAAGCTAAACAAGGTATTCACAGATGCTTAACTATATCACTGGTTTTATTATGAGCGAGCCTTTTAATCTCCAAATATGGTTCTAATTGAGTTGTTATATCGCTTTGTTACTTCTCTTCTTAAACTTACTTATATCTGCGCCTTGATTTTCATACAGCCTAAACGCTCACTGATACATCTCAAATATCTACATCTAAATGACTCATGGACTTTAATCATAATTAGATTACTAATTTTACTGCAGCTAAACTCGTTAGCAGATTATCAACTTAATTATAAATGAATCCATATCCGATCTAACGTTTTATTCCATATTCAAGTGTAAATCTATGACATTAGCTAAGTGATGATGGTTTACGAAATTATCGGTGAAGCAACAGTAATTAACGAATTGAAATTGTGATTTGTTTACTTATATTTTAGGTTTTACCTATTTATACTAAGTGTGATATGCTACTACGACTATACTAATACTATATCACTAACTATTACAATATTTATTTTTTGTTTGTTTCTCTCTACTATCTACTACAACACAAATAGACTACAAAAATTAAACTAATACTACAGCTATTAACAACATTAAACTACAAACTACATAATAACACAAAAATTTAAGCTGAATCTTCATTTTTATTCAATCAACTCGCCATTACAGCCTCTAACGAATGGAAGAGTACCTGAATCAGCAAAATAGATCGATGAGTCTACGGATTAAGCAAGTAAGCACGGCAAAAGACTCAAACAGCAATGCAGCATTGATTGGATTGAATATCAATGAATAAGAAAGCCACAGCAACCGCAGAATGAAAACCCAGGCAAATACTCGAACAAAACCCCAATGATCAGATGAATATCCCCCAAGTTCTTACTCGAAAATGCAGGAAAAGCCTATTACTAAGTTAATACTCCTTTTTTCTCTGAACATTTCTTTAAAAGTCAGCCCCTAATTCACTCTTTTTAGGAGTATTTATAGGAAGGGAAGGGGCTGATGACTTGGGGAGAAAGTATGGGGTTAAATCCCACTTCTACCCCTCTTAAGATTATCCAGTTTACACTTAAGCCTAGATGTCTGTTATAAAAACCCTTCCAGCATGTGTTGGAAGGTTCTAAAAGATTCCCTTTTGGGGCTTTTTACCAATGTATCCTTATGGGTTAAAGATTTTTACAGATTTGCCTTTTTAGGGAGACCATTATACTCTTAAACTTCTGCAAAATTGCAGAAATCAGGGGTGCAAATGACTCCCTTAACCCTATATGTTCTAAATTATTCACCATTTTACCTTTTTGGTTTCCCTTTATGCCCTTAATGAAATGGCTGTTTTACCCGACCTACCTAGGTCTGGTATTCAGGTTTTGGGCCTTCTTTAACCTATGGCCAGTCCTTGCATTGGCATTTAAGGACTGGCGAATTCTATTATTTAGAACTTAGCCTATTTTGTTTCATTTTCAGTTAATTAACCTATATAATTAATTTTAAAGCTAATTGCAGGATTAGCCTGCTTTGTTATTGTATTTAACCTCTTTAAAACTTAGCCAGTCTCAAGTTGAGACTTGGCTTGGGTGGTTAAGCCCATTTACTGAACACAATTGGGCCCAAAGCCTTTGCAGGCTTGGCCACTTGTGATTCAGGGCTCAAAAGGAGCTTGGGCAAGCCTGGTATTGTAGACTTAGCCCATTTTTGCATATTCTAGTCTTTTTAAATGATCAACAGGCTGGGCTAAGGTCTTTGCAGACCTAGCCACCTAAGACTCAGGGCTCAAATGAGCCTCGGTAAGCCTACATTTGCAGACTTAACCAGTTTTGCACAACTAGCCCTTTTTGAGATGGACTAGTGTGTTTGGATCTTGTAGAGTTGATCAACTTGCAAAATTGACCACTCTCTTGGTCACTTATTACCTAATATTCTATGTTTGTTCAGTTTTTAGTCTTAAACTTATTTAAAAACTAGCCATTTTCATGAAATCTATCACTAGCAGCTATAACCAATCCCCTAAGGTTGATAAGTGTTAATCAAAATATTCATATTTAACAAGAACTACTAAAACTCCGTCATTTTCAACATGTATTGCATACAGGGGCACACAAGATCAAATAAAATGCATTAATCAACCAAAACTCAGAAAGGCAATTGATATGGTTGAATCTCAGTTAATTAACTCACATTATCCAATTTCATGTGACAATGTATGAACTCATGTCAATTTAGACCTAGTTGCTATTAGCTAAAGTCATATGACAAATGAAAAACTTCAAAACCATTAAGGTTCATGGCACAAGTACACACAGAAGCAAAGACTATCACAAACAATCAGAGAAGGACTTAAGCATGGTTCACAAGAATCTATGAATCTATGATATCAGTCAGACCAAGCCATTTTCATACAAGTCATGACAAACATGAGGAAACATGTAGAACAGGAGGACATGGAGAATGTAATGAACAAAGGGTATTGAATCTATCATGCATGTGAAAGACCTCTGAGGGTGTTATGAGAGTAGTAGTCCTTAAGTAGTCATGAGAGTCAAATGGCTAATCCTAAAATCATGCTAAAAGGAAAACCATGAAAACTGAATAGAACAAACTCAGATGTGAGACTAGCAATTTGTCCTAACATTGTAACAAACATGAAAAGACTAGAAGAGAAGGATTGCTCAACTACTGAGAGTTGACCAAAGGTAAACTAGCACAAAATGAGAGTATAAAAACTCATCAGAACTAAAAACATGCGAAGACAAAAATCAAAGACCAACAAGGTAAAAAGGTCTAACATTTACAAGATATCCAAGTCATGTTTTTCAGATCAGAACAACAATCCAAACAAACTAGATAATCTTAGTATAAGGAAAAGATGAATAGCTCTGACTAAAAGACTAATCATGCGAAGAGTCATAAAAGGGATGAACAAATCAGAAGACAAAAACCAAAAGGCAAAGAAAAGATGGATCTTTTAACTTTGAAGGAGAAGAACAAATAGATAAGACATATGAACTCAAATCAAAACAAAAGGACAAGATGAACAAAGACCCTAGTACTAACAGCCTCAAAAAAATACAACAAGATATAAAAGATGAACAGGTTAAGCAACCTTATTACTAAACAGATGTAGTCATGGGATCTTGAGATTTAAAGAAAACATAGAAACAGACACGAATATGCAAGACACGAGATGTGAAACAAGCAAAGATTAACAAAAAAAGATAAAACAACAAAAAATAACCAGAAAAACCCTAAAACTAACATGCAAAGTACGTGAATCAGAAAAAGATATATAGAAACATGCAAAACAAGAAACACATAGATCAAACAGAAAAAGTAAAGAAGCAAAGAAAGGATAAGGGGTACTTAGCTAGCAGGGTTTGTCCACTGAGATTTCCCCTTTCATTTTTCGCCCTTTTTCAGTCTCCAGACTCCTTATTTCTTTTTTCTTTCATTTTTTCTCATTTCTTCTTTCTGACTTTTGTTTTAGACTTCAAGGTGAAGTCTTTAAGGCTTTTTAGTTGTAGTGGGGTGTTTGGGAGGGTAAAAGAGTGGATCTTTGAGGGGTTCAAGTTCTGAGTCGCCAGAGTTAGGGTTCTGGGGACTTTTTTTGGGATGTTTGAGGGATTCTGGGTGGATTCAAAGGTGGTGAGTGGCGGGGTTGAGTAGATCGGGCCAAGGCGGTCTGATTGGCATTGGTTTGGAATGGGGGTTCATTGTTTGGTGGTCAGCTGTGGTAGGTTCCGATGACCGGAGTTCAAGAAGGAGGGTCTATTTTCTAGAGTTTTCTAGGTTTTGATAGAGAAGCAGAAGAAGAAGAAAGGGAAGAGGAGAAGAAGGGTTAGGGGTTGGCCGGAGACCACCGTCGGAGGTGGTGGCCTCCATGGTCGGCTAGGGTTTGATGGAGGTTGAAGACGATGAAGAGGGAGAGGGGGGGAAGGTTCTAGAGGCAGCTAGGGTTAGGATAGTTTGAAAATGGCCATCTTTGATTGGACCAAACCCTTTTATACTCGTGGCAGCTAATGATATCTGAGCCGTTGGATTGATGAATATCAACGACTATATCAAGGCGTTACTAAAACGACGCCGTCTCGTTATAAACGAGACCAAAGGCTTCATCCGTTGGACCAAACCCTTTTAAAGGCGCCTGATGCATGACATTAAAATTTCCAGAAAATATTCCCTTGTTATCCAGGTGGGCGCCTGATGCAAGAAATTGAAAGTTTGCAAAAAATATTCCCTTGTTATACAGGTGGGCGCCTGATGCAAGAAATTAAAGATTAGCAGAAAATATTCCCTTGTTATCCAAGTGGGCGCCTGAAGCAAGAAATTAAAGATTTTGCGGAAGATATTCCCTTGTTATCCAGGTGGGCGCCTGATGCATGAAATTAAAATTTGTAAAAAATATTCCCTTATTATCCAGGTGGGCGCCTGATAGATTTTGCAGAAAATATTCCCTTGTTATCCAGGTGGGCGCCTGATTCATGATATTAAAATTTGCAGAAAAATATTCCCTTGTTATCCAAGTGGGTGCCAGATGCAAGAAATTAAAATTTTGTGGAAAAATATTCCCTTGTTATCCAGGTGGGCGCCTGATCCGAGAAAATTGAAGATTTGCAGAAAAGTATTCCCTTGTTATCCAGGTGGGCTCCTGATGCAAGAAATTAAAAATTTGCGCAAAATATTCCCTTGTTATCCAGGTGGGCGCCTGATGCATAAAGTTAAAAGATTTTTTTTTTAGAAAAATTATTCCCTCAGTTTGATAACCGGGGAACGAATTTTAACGATGCTACCATCCTCTTGTTTTTGGTATTTTTCTTTGACTGAATGATTTTCACATGTGAATTCCTTCACTTATTGCCAACCTTTCTCTTTTTGGTGTTTTCTATCTTTCCACATTGGTCACATTCACTTTAAAGTGATAAGTGACAATTTGTTCCTGTCTGAATCATGAAACAAAATTTATTAGATATAAACTGCTGGCAACTGGCATCCGCCGTCCCTGCCTCTTATTGCTTTCCTCTTTTGCTTTTCTCCCACTGTGTGGTCTTTCAGCTGACTATCTCTTGCAAACTCTTTTTTGTATTTTCTTACTTTTTCTCTTTTTGTTTTCTTTTCTTTTGGCAATGTTTGCCAAACTTCTTTGTTTTCTCCCCACCTCTTCTTTTCTTTCTTATCCAGTGTTATTTCAGCTCTTTATCATCGGAGCTGGTAGTTAGCTCTCAAAAGGAAAACAATGAAATGCAGAAAAATGAAAATGGGTAAAGGTGTTTCGGAGAAGTGGTAGAAGTTATCTGGGTATGTTGGCTGATTCCGCTGACCATGCCGTGTATTTAAACTCCAATCCAGTTCATTCAACCTCATTATTCTGACTCCAGATTGTTCTCACCCCAAACCGATACTATTTTTTGTTGCCTTTTCTCCTTTTATGGTAACCCTTACGATCGCCCTACGGTGCCTCGAAAGGTTTTCACCAATAGGACTCTCTCATTTATTCTCTCTTAGCCTCACATTCGTCCTGCAGTGCCACTAAAGGTTTTCACTGACAAGACTCTCTCATTTTATTTTCTCTCAACCTCACAGTCCCCTCACGGTGCCGGCTAAGGTTTTCACCAATGAGACTCTCACATTTTTTTTCATTTTTCATTTTTCCTTTTGTCTTTTGTTTTCTATACCACGAGTGTTGTCCAACGTTTCGTTCCTCCTTCGTTTCGTTGCATTTGTTGTTCCCTTGGAATTGATCAGAAGGTCTTTCTTTGGATAGTAGCGTGGCTTTTTGATGGTTTAAGAAAGAAGGGTATAAAGGCTCAAAAATTTACGATGGTTCAAAAATATATACAACTCTCGGAATTATTCAACATAACTTCTGCCCCAGTTTGAATATGTGGGGAATTTTTGGATTTTTCTTTTATTGTGACTGAACCTCAGTGAGGCAGCCTACGTACCCTTTCGGGATCAAGTCAAACGTAGTTCATTGCTACGCCATCAATTAATGAATTTATTTTTGACTTTTTCCCTATTTCTTTGTCTTTTTTTCTTTTATTTTTCTTTTATTTTTCATTTTTTTCATTTTTTATATTATTTTATCATTTTCAATTTTTCAATTTCTTTATTGCGTTATCGGCGATTCCGAGAGAGGGGTATGAAAGAATATATCAAACATGGCTCAAATGGGATGTCGATGGATAAAGTGTTTGGATAGAGAATAAAATGCCTTCGTCATTTCAATTCCAAAATCACAACAAAATACAATCATACAATTGAAAAGGAATCATACATAGTATCTCTTGACCACATCTGAATGGATAGCAGCCTCTACGCACTTTCCCTCAACATCTATCCAATATAATGCCCCATTGGACAACACCCGTGATACCACAAATGGTCCCTGCCAGTTTGGCGCAAATTTGCCCTTTGCCTCGGCCTAATACTGTAGGATACGCCTCAATACGAGTTGTCCAATTACAAACTTCCGCAGACGCACCTTCTTATTGTATGCTCTAGCTATTCTCTGCTGAAACAATTGCCTGTGGCATACTGCGGGCAACCTCTTCTCATCAATCAAACTTAATTGTTCCAGCCGGACTTTTACCCATTCTTCATCATCTATTCCGGCTTCGGCTATGATCCGCAATGACGGTATGTCTATTTCTGCGGGTATAACAGCCTCTGTCCCATACACCAATGAATAAGGTGTGGCACCAATAGAAATGCGCACTGTTGTGCAATATCCCATAAGAGCAAAAGGTAACTTCTCATGCCATTGACTGGATTCCTCTACCATTTTCCTGAGGATCTTCTTGATATTCTTATTTGCAGCTTCTACTGCCCCATTTGCCTTTGGCCTATATGGTGTGGAGTTGCGATGTGTGATCTTAAATCTCTGGCAAACTTCCGTCATAAGGTGACTGTTCAGATTGGCTCCGTTATCTGTGATGACCAACTTAGGAATTCCGAACCGGCATATGATATTTTCATGCACAAAGTCGAACACAGCTTTCTTTGTCACCGCTTTGAAATTATTTGCTTCAACCCACTTAGTGAAGTAGTCAATCGCAACCCAAATGAATTTGTGCCCATTGGAAGCTGCTGGCTCTATTGGTCCGATAACATCCATGCCCCAAGCAACAAATGGCCAGGGCGTAGACATCGTATGCAATTCATAAGGAGGTGAATGAATTAAGTCCCCATGAACTTGGCACTGGTGGTATTTCCTCACGTAACTGATACAATCTCGCTCCATGGTGAGCCATTAATACCCAGCTCTCAGAATCTTCTTTGCAAGGATATAACCGCTCATATGGGGTTCACAGGCTCCCGCATGCACTTCAATCATAATCTCATCAGCTTGTTGCGCATCCACACACCTCAGTAATTCCAGGTCTGGTGTTTTCTTATATATGATTCCTCCACTGAGGAAAAAACCATTAGCCAAACGTCTGATAGGTCTTTTCTGCTCTCCGGTGGCCTGCTCCGGGTATTTGCCTACCTTTAGGTATTCCCTGATGTCATGATACCACGGTTCTCTGTCCAATTCTCCTTCCACAGCAAAGCAGTAAGCATTCTGATCACGCACCTGGATCTGGAGTGGATCTATATAGGTTTTATCCGGATGACGCAACATGGAGGACAGTGTGGCCAGAGCGTCTGCAACTTCATTATGCATTCTTGGGATATGTTTAAATTCTATGGACTGGGAATCTTTGGGACAACTCATGCAAACAATGCCGGTAAGGTATCAATTTCAAATCCCTACTTTCCCATTCTCCCTGGATTTGGTGTATCAAGAGATCCGAGTCACCCATGACCAAAATCTCTTGGACACCCATATCTATTGCCATCCTCAATCCCAAGATACACGCTTCATATTCGGCCATATTGTTGGTGCAGAAAAATCGAAGCTGAGCGGTGACGGGATAGTGTTGACCTGTTTCTGAAATGAGTACTGCTCAGACACCAACTCCCTTACTGTTGACAGCTCCGTCGAAATACATCTTCCATCCTGGTCTTTCACTCTGTTTTATATCTTCGACATTCATCGCCTCCTCATCCGGAAGAAATGTCTTTAATGGATCATATTCATCATCCACGGGATTTTCTGCTAAGTGATCCGCAACCGCCTGCGCCTTCATCATCGTACGAGTTACATAAATGATGTCAAATTCTGTTAGTAGAATCTTCCATTTAGCAAGTCTTCATGTAGGCATGGGCTTCTTGAATATGTATTTGAAAGGATCCAACCGTGATATCAGGTATGTGGTATATGCTGACAAATAATGCATTAGTTTCTGAGCCACCCAGGACAATGCAGAACAAGTTCTTTCTAGCTGAGTATATTTCACCTCGTAAGATGTGAATTTCTTACTAAGGTAATATATAGCCTGCTCCTTCTTGCCCGTCTCTTCATGTTGCTCTATCACACAACCAAAGAAATTGTCAAGCACTGTCATATACAAGATCAAAGGTCGTCCCGGCTTTGGAGGAACTAGCACTCGAGGATTTGCTAAATATCCCTTGATTTTGTCAAAGGCTTCCTGACATTCGTCGGTCCATTTCACTGCTGTATCTTTCTTTAACAAATTGAAGATCTTCTCATAGGTTGATGTCAACTGAGCGATGAACTGGCTAATATAATTCAGCCTCCCCAATAAGCTCATTACCTCCTTCTTGTTCTTCGACGGAGGTAGACTCTGGATGGCTTTGATATTTGACAGATCTAGTTCAATACCCCGCCGACTCACTATGAACCCCAACAGCTTCCCTGAAGTCACTCCGAAAGCGCATTTTGCAGGATTGAGTTTAAGATTGTACCTACGGAGTCTCTGGAAAAAATTCCTCAAATCCCTCACATGATCATGTTGCTTCTTGGACTTTATGATGACATCGTCCACATACACTTCGATCTCTCGATGCATCATGTCATGGAACATTCCGGTCATTGCCCTCATATAAGTTGCTCTGGCATTCTTTAACCCAAACGGCATCACTCTATAGAAATACGTTCCCCAAGGTGTAATGAAAGTAGTTTTCTCCGCGTCTTCTTCGTCCATTAGGATCTGGTTATAACTGGAATACGAATCTACAAATGAACCGATCTCATACTTGGCGCAATTGTCGATAAATATGTGGATGTTTGGCAATGGGAAATCATCCTTTGGACTGGCTTTGTTGAGGTCTCTGTAATCCACACACACTCTGATTTTTCCATCTTTCTTTGGGATCGGTACAACATATGCCAACTAGGTGGGGTACTTAGTAACTCGTATGACCTTCACCTCAAACTGCTTATTCACCTCTTCTTTTATCTTTACGCTGATGTTCGTTTTGAATTTTCGCAACTTTTGCTTCACTGGCCGACATTCAGAATAGATAGGCAACTTGTGTACCACCAAGTCAGTACTAAGTCCAGGCATGTCATCATAGGACCAAGCAAAGATGTCTTTGAATTCATGCAACAACCTTATCAACTCTTCCGTGATGGATGTTTCCAAATGAACACTGATTTTTGTGTCCCAGACATTTTCTTCGCTTCCCAAATTGATGGGTTCTGTCTCACTCAAGTTCGGTTTGGGTTTTTCCTCATATTGGTTCATGTCCTTACTTATTTCCTCCAGGGTTTCCTCATCCTCATATTCTATCTCACTATCATTCTCAATTTCTTTTATGATAATTCGATTGTCAGAACTGAGTCAGGAATTCTTCATGCATGACAGGTCATCAGAATCAGCACATATGGAACTGTACAAAAGAAAAGATAAAAAACAAAATAAGGCAAAAAATGAAGAAAGAAGAAAGCTTCATTTCATTGATATAAAAAAAGATGAACAAAGTTTTGGGTACATTTTTGATTTCCATGGGGGGTGGGGGACTACAAAAAGTAAAATTGCTTTTCCGGGGAAATGATAATGAATTTTCAAGAGCTAACTACCAAGACTCCTTCCTGATCGGGAAAGGAGTGGCTTCCCAGTTGTTGAGCATAACACCAGATCCCATGAATTGCACGTCCATCCTGCTAGTACCTTCTCCTATTTCAACCATGTTCACATCCCCAAATATATTCTCAAACCTCATCAAGAGTTCTTCATCGGGTCGGGTCTCAATGTACCTTGATGCAGCAGATGTCAGATGTTTAGTACCAAGCTTGACAAAGATGTCGGATAGTTTGGGGATGGGTTTAGGCAGGGTCCAGTTCTTCTTTTTAGTTTTCTGGGCTTTTTGGATATCGGCATAGGTGGGTTTAAACCCTAAGCCGAAGGTATCTTTGTTCACTTGCAGCTAAACTGGTTGGGTGATTCCTTGCAAAGCTTTCCCCAGTCCTTTACCTGGTGCAAATCCATTTTAAGCATTTCCCGGGCTACCATCACAGCATCAGGTGCCATTGTAGGGATTAGCAGTTTCTCACCCTCAGCAATTTTGTTCACTGTTATAATATCCGTCACTGGTATACCCAAGGACCTTTGTCTCCATCAGCATCATCAAATGGCATTATGACACTGCAGGTATCTCCCTCTCCGTGTACTATGACTTCTTGTTGCTCCGACTCAAACTTGACCATTTGGTGCAAGGATGATGGCAAGGCTTTGGCTGCATGGATCCACGGCCGACCTAGTAGTAGATTGTAAGATACCGTAACGTCCAATACCTGAAATTCCATTGTGAAGTCCACGAGCCCGATGGAAACCTCCAAGACGATATCCCCCAAAGTGTTCATACTTCCACCATCAAATCCTCTCACATTCACACTGTTTCTTCGAATTCTGTCGGGGCTGATACTCAACTTCTCAAGAGTTGACAACGAGCAAATGTTTGCACTTGAGCCATTATCTATCAACACCCTGGTGACCACTGACTCCTTACATTTCACTGTGAGATAAAGTGCCCTATTATGTTTAGTTCCCTCAACGGGTAATTTGCTGTCTGAGAATGTAATCTTAAATATTGGATTCGAAGATCTTATTGGTAATCGTTTCGAGATGACAAACCGAGATCTTCTCAAGTACATGCGCCTCATTCATTATCTTCATCAGAGCTTTTCTATGTTCTTCCGAATGGATCAAGCAACGAGAGCAAAGAGATTTGTGCGGGTGTTTTCCTCAACTAATCCACTATGGAGTAATCCTGAGATTTTATCTTTTTGAGGAACTCTTTTGCTTCTTCTTCGGACACAGGATTCTTCAGTTGACTTTCTTTCACTACCTTCGTTTTACTCAACTTTTCCGGGGCAAAACACCTCCCGGACCGAGTTAGACCGTGCGTCTCATTGATCTCTCCAGACACCTCTTTCCCTTTGTAAATCACCGCCACCTTGTTGTAGTTCCAAGGTACAGTCTTGGTATCTACCACCGGCATCTATACCACTGGTCTTATAATTACCGGTTCCATGCTTGCGCCTTTCACTGTTAACACTGGTTTCACACCTGGTACCACAACTTTCAAAATTTCCACCACTGGTTGCCTTTTCACTGATTCTTCATCTATCACTTTTCCTTTCTCAATTTCCCTCTCTGCTTTGCTACTGGCCTTGATCATCATGACCGACTGGGATGACTTCCGGCTGCTCTCATCTTGTGCCAACTCTATCATATGTGTTTCATGATGAGCCGGCAGTTGATTCTGAGTAATGTTTGGGGCCTCCAGAGCCTGTACCTCAATCCTCCGGCTATCAATGAGCTCTTGAATAGCGTTCTTCAAATGCCAACATTTCTCAGTGTCATGTCCCGGTGCCCTAGAGCAATACTCGCACCTGACCGACTGATCGATGTTTTTTGGAGGTGGGTTCGGAAGCTTTGACTCAATTGGGCTCAACATTCCCAATTCCTTCAATCGGTGATAGAGGCTAGTATAAGATTCCCCCAGTGGGGTGAATGTCTTCTTTGCCTGATTCCTATTCCTCATCTCCGGGTCGGGCCTGAAGTTGGGTTTGTTTGGGTTTCTGTAAGCTCTAGAAGAATGGTAGGTATTTTGTGTGTGGTAAACATTCTGCGGGGCCTAGGCTCGCCATACCTGTGGTGGTGGTGGATAAGTTTGGGCTTGTAGATTGTGGTAATGTGGGGTAGTTGGTGGGTAGTATGGTGGAGGTGGGTTGTATGATGCTGGTGGGTTGTATGTGGTTGGTGGGTTGTATGTGGTTGGTGGGTATGGCTGATATGGTCGTGATGGGTGATGGTATTGGCTGCGGTTCCAGGGCTTTCTCTCCAAAACTGACACTTCTTCTTTCTTCTTCTTCCCAATGGTTCCTCCACTCCCAGTCTGAATGGCTTGATTTGTGGCCTTGATTGCTGAAAAACGCATAATCTTGTTAGTTTTCAAACCTTCTTCCACGAAACATCCCATTTTCACAACCTCATTAAAATTCTTCCCAATGGCTGACACTAGGTGTCCATAGTATGTAGGCTCCAAAGCCTGAAGAAACAGTCCACCATTTCACTTTCTTTCATCAGCGGATCCACCCTCGCCGCGTGTTCTCTCCACCTAAACCCGTACTCTCTAAAGCTTTCACTAGGTTTCTTTTCCATCTTTGTGAGTGACAATCTATCCGGTATGATTTCCAAATTGTACTGAAAATGGTTCGCAAATGCCTGTGCGATATCATCCCAGATAAACCATCTGGCGTGATCTTGGCGCGTGTACCATTCCAAAGCGGAACCACTCAAACTTTGGCTGAAATATGCCATCAAAAGCTCATCTCATCCCCCTGCGCCCCGCATATTACTGAAATATCCTCTAAGATGGGCCACTGGATCTCCGTGTCCGCTGTACATGTCAAACATCGGCAATTTGAACCCGACGGGACGTTGCACTTCTGGAAACAAACATAGGTCCTTATACGCCACACTTACTTGTCCCCCTAACCCTTGCATATGACGAAAGGCATACTCCAAACTCTTCATTTTCCTGGCCATCTCCTCCTGTTCTGCATTCTTAACAGGTTTCTGTTCGATTGCTTCCATTAATGGAGTGTGAGATTCATGCTGCCGGAAGGTTGGCTCAGGTGGGTAATAGTGGGTGTCTTGTACATGAAACAATGGTTCACTTGATGACTTGTGCAAGGCGGCAGGTGGGGGTGCTACATATACTGGAGCAACCTGGGGTGGCTGGGGTGGTACTTGTTTTGACAGAGGTGGTGGCACTTGGGAGGTGGAAGCATAGTAGTGGTGATAGTCAGGATATGTAGAGGACGAGTTCATAGTGGGTGGCTCAGGGTTGGGATTAGTTGGAGGGATGTATGCGGGGTTAGCAGGATAAGTAGGCAAGGGTTGACCCCTCGACCAAGCCTGGTACATCTCGGCCATCTACTATTTCAGTTTGTACATCTCTTCATTCATCCCCGTCATGTCCACAACTTCCTCTTCCTGGACGGGATCCATGACTGTTGCATCAATTTCTTGTGACACGGCCTTTGTCATTTTCGTATATCTTCTGTTGTAGGGGTGAGTAGCAAGTATGCCAGTTGCCAACTAGAATCTGAATCTCATAAACAACACACGTTAGTGGTTAGCACATGAAGAGATAAGATGCAACGATTGAGAATAAACACATTTTCCTTGGATCGTCATGCATCATCCCGGCCTTTGTTTATTTGAACCAATCATTTTCTCTTTTTTTCTTCTTTTTTCTTTCTTTTCTTTTTCTCTCTTTGTTTTTCTCTTTTTCTTTCTCTCTTTTTTTTTTCTTTTCTTCCTCTTTTTCTTTTTCTTTTTCCTTTTCTTTCTCTTTTTTATTTTCCCTTATTTCCTTTATTAATTTACGTTCCTATTTATTTGCCTATCGTAAATAAAGAATTGATATAAAGCAAAAGGATTGACAGCAACTCTTGATTTTCATTGATAGCTCAAAAACATTTGATTTACAAGATGATGTTGTAATGCTAATGCAAAGAAATATAAATACAGAATTCATGGCCGTCGTTCGGTCTTGCCGCGGGCCTATATGCTAATCCCTTTTGGAGCCTATCCAGGTCAGACATGACTTGCTATACAAAAAACTTCACTGCTGACACAAAGGTTCCTCGGGACATATTTTCACATAGCTGGCTCTTCCGGGTGATGTATTGAGCAATACGGACAATTTTCTCTCGAATAACCCCTTTTCTTGAAGCAATCGGCTGATCTGTTCGGCGCGAGCATCTAAAGTATGTTTGTTCCTTTTGCATTTGCTGCAGCTCAAACTCTAATCAAGCCATAGTCATGTAACAATGTCCTCTTTCTTCTTCGAGATCTTTGATGACCTTGTTACTTTTGACACTGGCTGTAACAATATTCTTTCTTAGTCGAGCTACCTCAAACTCATGCTTGCCCTGTAGCTGCTGAACCAACTTGGCTCTCCCCTCGGAATCTCTGGCCACTTGCTTCCGAGCCCTGATTAATTCCTTTTATGCTTTGTCTAAGTCGAAGCTGTAGTCATTCACCTTGCGCCGAAGAGTCTCAATCAAATTCTCATCTCGGGCTAAGCGAACAGGGTCTCAAATGCAATTTTCATTTTAGCAACCTGAGCCTTCAGCATTTCATTTTCTTTCTTCAGTTACTTTTTCTCTCCTTCGTCGGATGCTGCCTGCTAACCACTTTCAAACTGGAGGTCTCTCAAATGTTTTTCCAGCAAGCTGATCTTGTCCTTATAGTCGCTCTCCTTGGCCGCCCAATTCCTATTTTCTTTGGATTGCTCCACCAGATCTTGCAAGTGAGGTCTCATGCTCAATACCCCGTTAGTACCATGCGGAATATCCGGATGACACTTTACCTCGAGCTCTGTTCTACACACAAGTATCTACCTTCAAGTTCTGACATTCATTCCAAATCTGACGGACCCTTGCTTCCGGGAATTGCCCATCCGGACTAATCTCCATCACTTGTGAACTGAGGTCCCCGTCCTTTGGTATAACTTGACATCTACCAAGCTGTTGCAATGCCCTGTATGGGGCATAAGGCTGGATACTATTTAAACCCATGATCAAAAAGTGTGACCCTTCTGTCGGCATATAAATCACCTCGTCAAGAGGTAACGAATCATATGTCCAATCAATCTGGCCGTCGGTCAATGATCGCAGATGCGAAATCCAATCCTTTACTCCTTTTGGTAATTTGACCTCTTTTGTTCTCGTGTAAAATTCTTCAAGGCATGTTCTTCCAGTCAGCCCATAACTTGAGAATGAAGGATGGTGGCATAGGTGTTCAATCAACCAAATCTGCAAAATCAAGTTGCATCCCTCAAAGAAGTTGGCTCCAGCTTTGCATGCAGTCAAAGCACGGTAGATGTCAGCTAAAATCATTGGAGCTAAAGTACAATTGTCATGTACTACCAAGGTGCTTGCTACACCGTCAACCTTTATATTGATGTGCCCATTTTTTCTCGAAAATATGATAACCCCGAGAAATGGCACTAAGAAAGAAAACCGTCGATGCTCCTCCCACTTTGCTCGGTTGGACTTGCTACACAGCTTGTTCGTGGAGTCATTGAAACCCCTGACATGTCCGTATCTACTATAAATGAAGTTCAGGGAGCAAAATCTATTGGCTAAATCCTCATTGTTGACATTCCTAGAAATTTTCAAAGAATTCAAGAAGCGATGCACCGTTACTGCTCTCGGGGATACCGGGTATTTTCCTTCCAAGGGGACCTCATTCTTCCCTATGTAGAAAGCAATCTCCTCCAGAGTAGGAGTGAGTTCAAAGTCCGGCAGATGTAGTACATTGTGTGCAGGATCCCAATACGTGACTAGTGCTCTGATTATGTCGGCCCGGGGAATTATGTCCAATAACCCCATGAGATCCTTAAGTAGCCTTTGATCTAGTTTTGACTTTCTGTTTCCATATCGTGCCACCATAGCCTCAGCTCCAAAGGGATTTTATTTATTAAGGAGAAAGGTTCATTCAATATTGTGCTCATCCTGCACATTTATTAAGGCGATTTCATTCAGAAAAGAGAAAAATCTTTTTCAATGCAAATTTTCATATTTTTTTGAAAGAGACATGACTCTCAAAGTGGAAATCTTTTCCAAAACAACCTTCCGGCGTCCTTTCGGAACATTCGGCCGTTTCCAAAAATAGCAATCACTCCGATTATTTGAAAAGAAAATTCTTTTTGGTCTTTTTCTAAAAGGTGTGGTTGGACCCGTTCAAGGGTTGCCTACGTATCCCGCCTAATGGCAAGAATCAAACCTACATAGTTCGGTCAGATTAGTTGACCAATTATTTCAGAAACAAAACTATTTTTTTTTTCAAATTTTCAGATTTTCCGGATACACACTTTCACTAGCTTTTATTTCTCTCTCTTTTTCTTTTCAACACTTTTCTATCCTTGGGAATTTTGCCGGTCCGCATAACGATCAAGGATAATAAAATGCAACACATAATATGCTCGGTCTTTTCAAATAAAGGGTCACCTGTCCTAGACTGACCCAACCCCTGTGTTGAGTCCCCTAAGTCAGATATGATGCAACTAATCGCCCTAGACCTATGCTCAACATCTTATAGTTTCATAGAATGCTAGACCGGGTACCCAAACGGACAACTCGAATCGAGGAGGGGGCTATGTACCGGTGACTCGCGGAGTCAATCGGCTTTGTAACTTATCCGGCCTCTGTTTCTTAACTTTGGGGTAACTTAACAGAAAGGGGAGTCACAACCAGTAAGCACATCCCCGGGGGTGAAGAAGAGAAGGATTTTCGGCACAATTTTATATACAATCCACGTAGTATCAAAGCGATAAAACATATAGCATGTTGTTCAAATCATATAATGAAGTCAAATAATATCAAGAACGGCAATTCTAAGGACCTCGAGTTCTTAAACCCTGAAACCGAAGTTCTGGGTCGGTATCCCCAGTAGAGTCGCCAGAGCTGTCACACCTCCCTTTTTACTACCCCAAAACATAATATTCCATATATGTAGGATATACCACGATGTTCTAATACCCGAGACAGATATAATAACAAAGAGGAAGGAGTTTTTTCCACTTAAAGGACAATCGGTTCGGGAATTTTGTTTAATTATCAGAGTCACCACTTGGAAAAATAATGGTGTCCCAAGTCACCGGTTAATCCCGAATCCGAGGAAATTGACTCTTTTATTAATGTCCGCAAAACAAAGATCTGGATAAGGAACTCTGTAAACCCGGGAGAAGGTCTTAGGTACTCCCCGATTCCGTGGTTTTAGCACGATCGCTCAATCGTCGTTCTTGACTCTTGTTTGACTCATTATAGATTTTAACAATACGTACGTACTTTTACCTTAATATTTTATGGAATTTGCGACATCGCGAAAATGCGCCTCGAGTCACACCGCAACCAGTACGCCTGTGACCCTTGGTACATTTCGGCTTTGCTGGGATTCAAGAGTTGAGTTGCACCAAGTGCACACTCATTCATAGGAAAGTATAGTAAATTGTGCCCTAAACGGTCAATCGGCTTTTAATTGTTTTGGGTAAGACTATGGAATTTGCTAATAGTCTTCCCGGGTCTAATTGTGTTATCTTATTACTAAAAGGGGGGCCCCGCTATTTAATATCGTGCGAGGCTCATCCCAATTATTTATTAAAAGTCCAATCCTATTTGTTCAACTACATTTTCTATATATGTTTTTTCCTTAATCTATTATGTTACCAAACTTTCTAGGCCCGTCAATTTTGTGTTATTGGGCCTAGATTTTCATTTCATCATAAGTAGGCCCAGGTCTTTAGAGAAACAGACCCGACCTGGATTTTCAATTGTAAGCCCAATAGTTGTATGAATATGGTCCAGGGCCACACTACAAGCCAGGCCCACACCAGATAAGGATGCAAGTAGATAACTGAAAACGAACATACTCATTTGGAATTAACACAGAAATCAACTTGCACTTTTATTTATTATCCAGGAGAATCAATACATAAATCAGTAACTCCAAATCAATTATTTATGGTACATGAGGACTTAACAGACTGTCTCTACTATAAATTTGTAACCAAGAGTTTACATTAACGTCTAATGGCTTACTAATTGAAAAATCTAAGAGCACAGCTTAATTATCTATGAGCTTTGATCAAATAAAAAACAATTCAACTAACTACTTACAGTATAAAAAAAAAAGAAGCTAAACAACGTATTCACAGATGCTTAACTATATCACTGGTTTTATTATGAGCGAGACTTTTAATCTCCAAATCTGGTTCTAATTGAGTTGTTATATCGCTTAGTTACTTCTTTTCTTAAACTTACTTAAATCTGCTCCTTGATTTTCATACAGCCTAAACGCTCACTAATATAGCTCAAATATCTACATCTAAATGACTCAACGACTTTAATCATAATTAGATTGCTGATTTTACTGCAGCTTAACTCGTTAGCAGATTATCAACTTAATTATAAAGGAATCGATATTCGATCTAACGTTTTATTCCATATTCAAGTGTAAATCTATGACATTAGCTAAGTGATGATGGTTTACGAAATTATCTGTGAAGCAACAGTTATTAACAAATTGAAATAGTGATTTGTTTACTTATATTTTAGGTTTTACCTATTTAAACTAAGTGTGATATGCTACTACGACTATACTACTAGTATATCACTAACTATTATAATATTTTATGTGTTTGTTTCTCTCTACTATCTACTACAACACAAATAGACTACAAAAATTAAACTAATACTACAGCTATTAACAACATTAAACTACAGACTACATAATAACACAAAAAATTAAGCTGAATCTTCATTTTTATTTAATCAACTCGCCATTGCAGCCTCTAACGAATAGGAAAGTACCTGAATCAGCAAAATAGATCAATAAGTCTACAGATTAAGCAAGTAAGCACAGCAGTAGACTCCAACAGCAATGCAACATCGATTGGATTGAATATCAATGAATAAGAAAGCCACAGCAACCGCAGAATGAAAACCCAGGCAAAAACTCGAAAAAAACCCCAAAGATCAGATGAATATAGCCCAAGTTCTCACTCGAAAATGCAAGAAAAATCCTATTACTAAGTTAATACTCTTTTTTTATCTGAACTTTTCTACAAAATCCAGCCCCTAATTCACTCTTTTTAGGAGTATTTATAGGAAGGGAATGTGCTGATGACTTGGGGAGAAAATATGGGGTTAAATCCCACTTCTCCCCCTCTTAAAATTTTCCAGTTTACACTTAAGCCCAGATTTCTATTATAAAAAACCCTTCCAGCATGTGCTGGAAGGTTCTAACAGATTCCCTTTTGGGGCTTTTTACCAATGTATCCTTATGAGTTAAAGATTTTTACAGATTTGCCTTTTTAGTGAGACCATTATACCCTTAAACTTTTGCAAAATTGCAGAAATCAGGGGTACAAATGACTTCCTTAACCCTATATGTTATAAATTATTCACCATTTTACCTTTTTGGTTTCCCTTTATGCCCTTAATGAAATGGTTGTTTTACCCGACCTACCTAGGTCTGGTATTCAGCTTTTGGGCCTTATTTAACCTATGGCCAGTCCTTGCATTGGCTTTTAAGGACTGGCCAATTCTATTATTTAGAACTTAGCCTATTTTTTTCATTTTCAGTTAATTAACCTATTTAATTCATTTTAAAGCTAATTGCAGGATTAGCCAACTTTGTTATTGTATTTAACCTATTTAAAACTTAGCCAGTCTCCAGTTGAGACTTGGCTTGGGTGGTTAAGCCCATTTACTGAACACAATTGGGCCCAAAGCCTTTGCAGGCTTGGCCACTTGTGATTCATGGTTCAAAAGAAGCCTGGGCAAGCCTGGTATTGCATACTTAGCCCAATTTTGCATATTCTAGTCTTTTTAACTGATCAACAGGTTGGGCTAAGGTCTTTGCAGACCTAGCCACCAGAGACTCAGGGCTCAAATGAGCCTTGGTAAGCCTGCAATTTGCAGACTTAACCAATTTTGCACAACTAGCCCCTTTTGAGATGGACTAGTGTGTTTGGACCTTGTAGAGTTGATCAACTTGCAAAATTGACCAGTCTCTTGGTCACTTATTACCTAGTATTCTATGATTGTTCAGTTTTCAGTCTTAAACTTATTTTAAAACTAGCAATTTTCATGAAATCTATCACTAGCAGCTATAACCAATCCCCTAAGGTTGATCAGTGTTAATCAAAATATTCATATTTAACAAGAACTACTAAAACTCCGTCATTTTCAACATATATTGCATACAGGGGCACACAAGATCAAATAAAATGCATTAATCAACCAAAACTCATAAGGGCAATTGATATGGTTGAATCTCAGTTAATTAACTCACATTATCCAATTTCATGTGACAAAGTATGAACTCATGTCAATTTAGACCTAGTTACTATTAGCTCAAGTCATATGACAAATGAAAAACTTCAAAACCATTAAGGTTCATGGCACAAGTACACACAGAAGCATAGACTATCACAAACAATCAGAGAAGGACTTAAGCATGGTTCACAAGAATCTATGAATCTATGATATCAGTCAGACCAAGACATTTTCATACAAGTCATGACAAACAGGATGAAACATGTAGAACAGGAGGACATGGAGAATGTAATGAAGAAAGGGTCTTGAATCTATCATGCATGTGAAAGACATCTGAGGGTGTTATGAGAGTAGTAGTCCTTAAGTAGTCATGATAGTCAAATGGCTAATCCTAAAATCATGCTAAAAGGAAAACCATGAATACTGAATAGAACAAACTCAGATGTGAGACCAGCAGTTTGCCCTAACATTGTAACTAACATGAAAAGATCAGAAGAGAAGGATTGATCAACTACTAAGAGTTGACCAAAGGTAAACTAGCACAAAATGAGAGTATAAAAACTCATCAGAACTAAAAACATATGAAGACAAAAATCAAAGACCAACAAGGTAAAAAGGTCTAACATTTACAAGATATCCAAGTCAAGTTTTTCAGATCAGAACAACAATCCAAACAAACTAGATAATCTTAGTATAACGAAAAAATGAATAACTCTGACTAAAAGACTAATCATGCGAAGAGTCAAAAAAGGGATGAACAAATCAGAAGCCAAAAACCAAAAGACAAAGAAAAGATGGATCTTTTAACTTTGAAGGAGAAGAACAGATAGATAAGACAGATGAACTCAAATCAAAACAAACGGACAAGATGAACAAAGACCCTAGTACTAACATACTCAAAAAAACACAACAAGATATAGAAGATGAACAGGTTAAGCAACCTTATTACTAAACAAATGTTGTCATGGGATCTTGAGATTTAAAGAAAATATAGAAACACACAAGAATATGCAAGACACGATGTGATACAAGGAAAGATGAACAGAAAAAGAAAAGAACAACAAAAAATAAGCAGATAAACCCTAAAACTAACATGCGAAGTACAAGTATCAGAAAAAGATATATAGAAACATGCAAAACAAGAAACACATAGATCAAACAGAAAAAGTAAAGAAGCAAAGAAAGGATAAGGGGTACTAAGCTAGCAGGATTTGTCCCCTGAGCTTTCCCCTTTCATTTTTCGCCCTTTTCAGTTTCCAGACTCCTTATTTCTTTTTTCTTTCATTTTTTTCATTTTTTCTTTCAGACTTTTGTTTTAGACTTCAGGGTGAAGTCTTTAAGGCTTTTTAGTTGTAGTGGGGTGTTTGGGAGGGTAAAGGAGTGGATCTTTGAGGGGTTCAAGTTCTGAGTCGCCGGAGTTAGGGTTCTGGCGACTTCTTTTGGGATATTCGAGGGATTCTAGGTGGATTCGAAGGTGGTGAGTGGTGAGGTTGAGTAGATCGGACCAAGGTTGTCCGATTGGCATTGGTTTGGAATGGGGGTTCATTGTTTGGTGGCCACCGGTGGTAGGTTCCGGTGAACGGAGTTCAAGAAGGAGGGTCTGTTTTCTAGAGTTTTCTAGGTTTTGATGGAGAAGCAGAAGAAGAAAAAAGCTAAGAGGAGGAGAAGGGTTAGGGGTTGGCCGGAGACCACCGTGGGAGGTGGTGGCCTCCATGGCCGGCTAGGTTCATAGAGGTTGAAGATGATGCAGAGAGAGAGGGGGGGAGGTTCTAGAGGCGGCTAGGGTTAGGATAGTTTGAAAATGGCCGTCTTTGATCGAACCAAACCCTTTTATACTCGTGGCAACTAATGAGATCTGAGCCGTTGGATTGATGAAGATCAACGGCTAGATCAAGGCATTACTAAAACGATGCCGTCTCGTTATAAACGAGACCAAAGGCTTCATACGTTGGATCAACTTAAAGGACGACCGAGATCAAATCTCTCATATTAATTATCAAATAAAAATCCGCTAAAATTCTCAGCCGTTGGATGTGATGCAATGAACGGCTGAGATCCTGTTAATTCAAGACTATGGACCGGATCTTTTGGGCTAATTCATTGGGCCAAACAATTGGACTTCAATTTGCCAAGTTTTATTATACCTATGTATTCGTTTTTTGTATTTTCTGGTATTTTAATTATTTAAACACCTTCTTTTGTATTTTTGTTTTCTTTTCTTTTGTATTATTAAAAATTAATCAATTTCCTACTTATACTAATTTTTAACATTTTTTGGTATTTTTTATTATTTTCCCTTAATTTCCGCTAAATAAAGCCATTTTTGATGATTTTTCTTCTGAACTAATTAATTCAAACAATGTAAGTACTTAACCTATTTTTTTTTCTAATTTCCAATTATTCAAACACACAAAATGTAGCTAATTTTAAACAAAGCATGCAATTACACTCAATTTTTTTTTTATTTTGGAAATTATTTACCCCAGTGCAAAAATCATGCGCTCACAGCTGCGGGCAACATCGGTAGGTGACATTGCTCTTGACCGCTGATAGCGTTTTGCAATGGAACAACAACACAACGTGCAATTAGCGTTGAAAGGTGCCGTGCACATGCGGTGAAGCTTAATAAATTGCTGAGTGTCATCGATTGTTGTGATTTGTGTCTGTCATTGCTTCAACCCCCTATTCGTGCTTTGCGGGGCATGTCTTGGCTTTGCAACATTGGCATCAGCAACAACACATGGTTGCACATCGCGTGTTAGGGTTGTCGTTGGCTTGTATCGACGAGGCAAGTGTATGTGCGAAACATGAGCGGTGTTCGGCCCGTGTGGCTAGGCTATGTCGTAGGCGTTGTCTACTAGTCAGGTTTCTTGGGAATGCAGCCCAAATGAAATGGTGAATTTCATCTAAGGCTAAATACGGGCGAGAAACCAATAGCAAAAAAGTACCGAGGGAAAGACGAAAAGGACATTGAAAAGAGAGTCAAAGCGTGCTCGAAATTGTTGTGAGGGAAGCGGATGGGGGCCGGTGATATACCTCAATTGGATGTGGAACGTTGTTAAATCGGTCCACCGATCGACCTGGAGTGGGGACCAGCATGGATTGGGGCGGTGGCCAAAGCCCGGACTTTTGATACACTTGTGATATGCTATATCCTTAAATGTTGTAGGCATCACGTGCCTCTAGTATGCTTCGGCATCTGCACGCTCCAAATGCTCGCATGTGGGCTCCCCATTTGACCCGTCATGAAACACGGACCAAGGAGTCTGACATGTGTAACAGTCAACGGGTGAGTAAACCCGTAAGGCTTAAAGAAACTGATTTGTTGGATCCCTCTGAGGGGTGCACGCCGACCGACCTTGATCTTTTGTGAAGGTTTCGAAAATGAGCATACCTATAAGGACCCGAAAGTTGGTGAACTATTGATCACCCGCAACTATGTCCTATAAAAGACAATGTAGTCGCTATCAATATAATCTGGATTATTAAGTCCAGATTCGAATCCCACAGAGAATTAACCTATCAATTGCAACTTTCAAAACCCAACAATACTCCTGAATCAGCTTCCCAAACTCTTGAATATATTTGTGGATGATTTCTACTAACTACTTTTTGCTAGAAACTAAAGAATTAAAGAAAATAATTGAATGTGATGTAAAGAATAATGAGAAAGACTAAGGTATTGATTTCCCCTATTGACGGAATCCTTTCTGCTTATGCTCATACAAATTGTAAATAATTTTCTATCAATCATGAACTCTATTCTACCATAATTCTACCATAATTTTACAATAATTTACTATTGCACTCTTCCGAGCTACCCTAGCTAGCTTTAATTTGCACAGTTCACTTTAAATTGCACCCAAGGTTTTGTTGTTCCTAACCCCACCTTTGTGCCCACAATTATAGATTCCTCCAACAATCTAGGTGTGGTGTTGTTCAACAATAACCTAAATATGCACTATTTTTCAAGTTATGCACACAAAATAGGCACAGCTAATTAAGGATCCTATCAATTAACCACAACAGGAATGAAGTTGAACAAACAGAAATCTTAGCTAACAATTTGTATTCGCATAACCCAGAAGTTCATTAATCAATAGGTTCCATCAAAACCTGAGATACAGAATTTAGCTACTCATAATCAAGAAATCAAAATAGAAAATTGATTTCATAATCAAGAATTCAATGTAAAAGAAAGAAAGATGTTGAGAGAGTTCTCTCTTACTAGTTTGCTTGCAAAAGTAGTCAATAGTACACAATTTTCCTCCTTTGGGCGAATCCTAACAATATATATAGGGTTTAGGTTATACAACTTGCGTTTTTACACTTTAGTCCTTAAAAATTCCGGCTTCCATCATGATTTGACTGCGGTCGCGGTGGAACAGTGGTGGATTGAGTCTTCTGAATTTTGAAAACATCCGCAGGCCTCTTCTACCACGATTCTGCCGTGGTCGTGGTTGAACTGCGGTCAAATAGTGCCTCGGATTCTTCCGGCAATTTCAGCACAATTTCTTGACTTGTTCCACACTTGGCCTTTTGCACCTTCTTTTGACTCCAAAATCGCTCTTTAAGCCTTGATTAACTCGTGTGTACCTATAACATACTAAAAACACTAATAAGAGCATTCTGTCATCATAAATAATATCAAAACAACCATAAAGTGTGATTATTTAGGGCATAAATATAGTCAAATTCACCTATTATCAACACCCCACACTTAAACCTTTGCTCGTCCTCGAGCAACCTTAATCACACTTTTAGGCCAATTTTATCAATGTCTCCTCCAAAATATGTCACACAAGTTATCATTCATGATTAACCTAAGACATGCACAATCCTTACATAACTGTAAACTTAAATGCCAGCACATCAATGATTACTTTAATTATTATCACAGACTTGCAAACTCCCTTTTCTTTCTGAGTTACATGCCCTCACACAATTACATTGAGAGATGTTCCCACACATAAGCAATTTAGAATATGGAACGTATAGATATAGAAAAATTTCACTAACTCTCAGCAAACAGCATTCATATGTATACAGATACACCATTGGCTTTCCCCTAGTGTAATACTCCACTAATCGAGTTATTCAATAATTGATCAAGTGGTCTTTAAGGGTTGCAATATAGGCTATGGGACGGGTAGGATTCTTTTGGTTATAGTGGCTAACATCCCTAAGCACTTTCTTTTTCACAACTTCCCTTTAAGCTTTTTCGTTATGCTCCCCTAACCATCCATTCATCTTTTATTCACTTTTAATCCCCATTTTTCTGTTGGTGTAACTAGTTTTCTTATTTACATGTATACATCTTTTTTTTTCATTGCTTTGTAAAGCATTTACTGTATATTGCGAGTTCACCGTTTTCTACCATTCATTCTTGATTTTCCCTTTTTCAATTTCCCCTCACCCCACACTTTTACTTTTTCATATTTATTACAACTCAAGTGCTTCTATGAGGTAAGGTACAACAATATATGATATAGAGTTTTGTGAACATTATAGGGTTATCAAAGAACAGGCTTAAGGTTCAAAGGGGTTAACTAAGATACTATGTATAGGTGAATTCACAGTTTATTGATTTATGGGGTTACACAAAGAAATGCCTCTATCATCTCTATAACTCAACAACTTCTATTTAGCTTTGCACACACACAAGGCACGTTCTAGGTATCGTGTAAAACATATAATGCAGGTAAAAACTCACACACACTTAGCATGCAACTCATTCAGAATTAGGTTCATCTACAGAGTCCTACAATGTTCAAGCAAGTTGTATTGTGCAAATTTAGGGCATACCCTAGAATCTACAGTCAAGCTTAGATAATACATTCTCAAGTTCATTTTAATTTTGCTAATGTGCATACTTGGGGTTAGAAGTTAACCTTTACCCTCGAATCCTAAAAAAAATCTACCTAACTCGGTTCAATAAAAAAACTTGGAAAAGAACCATGGTAAAAAGAAAAACCAAGGGGGCGGTGATACACTACCTAGAAAAAGAAAAGAAAAGAAATAAAAATTCCAACATGGACTACTTCCATCAAGAGTACAGTCCGAGTAGTCCTTCATCAAGAAGAGCCCTCTACTCATATTTTTGGATTTTTTCAATTTTTTTTTTGTTTTTATTCCGACTTAGACCCTTAAGAAACCTATCGCCAAGTGTCCATCACCGGGCCAAGCCAGCTAATATACTATACAGCTAAATCTACTATGTACAACATACAATACAAGATAAGTCTCCCACCCCACACTTAAAATTATGACATGTCGTTATGGCATAATAATCAATGTAAAGCACAAAAGGGTGAGAAAACTTACCTGGGACCTACCCCGTTTCTAGCAACTTTATCATTTTCTTTTTCACCATATCCTTCATATTCGGGTTCAGCCTTCTTTGGCGTTTCCTGGAAGGTTTGTGCCCCTCTTCCAAGAGAATCTTGTGCATGCATTATGCGGGGCTGATCCCCTTTATATTTGCCATGGTCCAATCAATGGCAGTCTTATATTCCTTGAGTACCAGTATAAGCTTTTGAGCATGCACATCTAGCAACCCAGATGAGATAATAACAGGTAAAGTGGAGTCAGGGCCTAGAAATTTATACCTGGATTGAGCTGGTAATGGCTTAAGTTCCAACTTTGGTGGCTCCTCAATGGTTGGTTTTGCTGGAGGGGTCTGTCTCTTTTCTAAGTGTAGAGGTTCAAACTCCAACTCTATATCCCAAAACCCCTTGCCTTCCAAGGATAGCACCCACTCCGCTAGATTTCACAATTTACCTCTTCTATGTTCATCAGGCAGCCTGAAGTGGATCTTCAGTTGTCAATTCTACATCATCTGTCTCGACTATCACATCTACTGCATCAATGAGAGAGCAATTCACAAACTCACTAGGGCGCCTAATAGATTTTTGTATATTGAATATGATCTCCTCATCATTTAGCCTCATCTTGAGCTCCCTAGTCTCACAATCAATCAATGCTCTCCCCGTGGCTAGGAATGGTCTTTCTAAGATTATATGAATCTCCTCGTCCACCTTGCAGTCCAAAATTACAAAATCGGCGGGAAACACAAACTTCCCCACCTAGATAAGCACATCATCCAATATCCTAAATGGACGCTTAACCGTCCTTTCAGCAAGCTTTAATAACATAGAAGTAGGCCTGTGTCTCCCAATGTCCAGCCTCTTATAGATCACCAAGGGCATAAAGTTTATGCTAGCCACCAAATCACGCAATGCCTTAGCAAAGGCAAAGTTTCCTATAGTGCACGGAATAGTGAAGCTACCTAGGTCAGATAGCTTCTCAGCTATGGGTCTAGATACCACTACACTACATGTCTGTGTAAGAGTCACGGTGCTGAAGTCTTGGAAATCAAATTTCCACGACATCAAGTCTTTCATTCTTAGCATACCCAGGCATCCCTTTCAAAGCTTCAATTAAGGGAATATTTACCTGGATTTGTTTGAGCATCTTGAAGAATCTCTTGTGTTGCTCCTCTTTTTGGTGCTTGGCCAACCTTTGGGGAAATGGGACTGGAGGTCTCTTCTTCCTAATCACTTGGGAGTTTTCTTTCTCTACTACCTGTTCCACAACAGGCTATTCTAACGGTTCAGCTGCTTTCTCCGTTCCTTGTTGCACATCATTATTTTCTGCTGCTGGCTGGACTGTAACTTCTGTAAACCCGGTGGACTCATCCAGTTCAATGGGTACCGAAATGAGTATCTCAGCCTACAAATTGCCTCTAACGCTGTCCTGCTCAGCATCAAGATCTTTACCGCTTCTCATATTAATTGTCATCAACTACTTTGGGATTTGATCTTTTGGGTTTGTTTGTGTGTCTGCAGATAATGTCTCTTGAGGACGATTGTTAAGTAACATAGCAATCTGGCCCACCTGCACCTCTATATTCTTGATAGCTACGTAATGTGCATCTATCCTCTCATTGGTTTTGGCATGGGACCTGATTACCTATTGCATCACAGCTTCCAACCTTCCGAACCCATCGTCATGTCTACCCCCATGCTGTGGCGGAGGTGGATGATACCCCTGCTGCTGATTGTTGAAGGCTTGAGGTCTAGGATATGGAGCCATATTGTTTGGTGGCCTCATAACTGCTGTATTGTATTGGGGCTGAGGAGGCCTATGCTGTTGTGGAGCCTGCTGACCCCAATTTTAGTTACTGTTTCGCTGCCCTCCATAATTTTCCATGTAGTTCATGTCTTCATGTTGATGATGATGTTCTTGGTCTTAGCCCATGGATTACCTATGGGTTGGCTAATGCAAGATGTGCATAAACCACCATTGGTATTATCTACAATATGAACCTACTGCTTGACCCTAGATTCTTCCACCTTTTTCGTCAGGATGCTCATTTGTATCAATAAAGTATCCATGTTATCCTCCATAGTGTTAGAAGGATTTAGAGTTATAGAATGTACCACTGGAGTGATACGAGCATTCCTGGTCATCCACCCGGAGTTTTGAGCCATCTTTTCAAGCAAATTCTAGCCTTCTCTCCAGGTCTTGGTCCAAAAAGCCCCACCTGCTGAGGTATCTACTATATTTTTCATACTGTCTGAGAGCCCTATGTAGAACCTTTGACCCAACAACTGTTTGGGAACCCCATGGTGATCACACATAACTAGCATACCCTGGAATCTGCCCCAAGTCTCATGCAATGTCTCCATTGGTTTCTGCTTGAAGCTCACAATCTCATCAATTTGCTGAGCTGTCTTGTTAGGTGGATGAAACTTGTTGTGGAATTGCTTGACTAACTTATCCCATGTTGCTATAGAGTTAATGGGCAGTGAGTTGAGCCATACCTGTGCAGCCCTTGTGACTGAGAATGGAAATAACAATAGCCTGATGGCTTCCAGTGTTACATTTGGCTGCCTCTGTGTCTTGCATATAAAAAGAAAATTCTTCAGGTACTGTTGTGGATCTTCAACCCGAGTCCCAGAAAATAGTCCCTTGTTTTGCAACAAGTGTAGCATGTTATTAGTAATCTGGAATGATTCAAGTTGAATGGCTGGCACAATAATGGCAGTTCCCAAATTATCAGTAATTGGTTGTGCCCAGTCAAACAAAACACCTTCATGTGCCTCCTGCGCCTCCTGTACGTTCAACCTATCTTGCTGGTTTGGGTAGTTTACGTCTCCCATGTCAAAATCTAGTTTCAGTGGTTGTTGAGATCATTTGTCTGATTGCCCTGTTACGCGCCTGGAATGTTTTTTTCTGGGTCTAAGAGTCCTTCAATTAGTTCTCCAGTCCTTGCAGATTTCCTAGCCATGCACATGAGCACCCAATTCAACAACCGTCAAAATATTCAATTTGGAGTGTGTACAAATAACCTGACTACAAAAGAATCTTGTAGTTCTGACAATGGCAATTGATAATTCTGTTGATTCCCTAGCAACGACACCAAAATTTGATCACGCCCAACTATGTCGTATAAAATACAATACGGTCGCTGTCAATGTAATTCAGATTATTAAGTCCAGAGTCGAATCCCACAAAGAATTAACCTATCAATTGCAGCTATCGAACCCCAACAATACTCCTAAATCAGCTTCCCAAACTTTTGAATATATTTGTGGATGGTTTCTACTAAGTACTTTTTGCAAGAAACTAAATAATTGAAGAAAATAATTGAATGTGATGTAAAGAATAATGAGAAAGACTAAGGTATTCATTTCCCATATTGATGGAATCCCTTCGGTTTATGCTCATACAAATTGTCTATAGTTTTCTATAAATCATGAACTCTATTTGTACCGTAATTCTCTCTCGAGAAATTACAATAATTTACTATTGCACTCTTTCGAGCAACCCTAGCTAGCTTTAATTTGCACAATTCACTTTAGATTGCACCCAAGGTTTCATTATTCCTAACCCCATCTTTACGCCCACAATTATAGATTCCTCCAACAATCTAAGTGTGGTGTTGTTCAATAATAACCAAAATATGCACTCTTTTCCAAGTTATGAACACTAAATAGGCATAGCTAATTGTGGATCCTATAAATGAACTACAACAGGAACGAAGTTGATCAAATAGAAATCTTAGATAACAGTTTGTATTCACATAACCCAGAAGTTCATCAATCAATAGGTTCCATCAAAACCTTAGATAAAGAATTTAGCTACTCATAATCAAGAAAACAAAATAGATAATTGATTTCATAATCAAGAATTCAATGTAAAAGAAAGAAAGATGTTGAGAGAGTTCTCTCTTACTAGTTTGCTTGCAAAAGTAGTCAATAGTACAAAACTTTCATCCTTTGGGAAAATCCTACAATATATATAGGGTTTAGGTTATACAACTTGCATTTTTACACTTTAGTCGTTAAAAATTCCACCTTCCAACGCGGTTTGACCGCGGTTACGGTGGAACCGTGGTGGATTGAGTCTTCTGAATCTTGAAAACATCCGCAGGCCTATTATACCCCTGTTCTACCGCAGTCGCGGTGGAACCCCGGTCAAACAGTGCCTCATATTCTTCCGGCTATTTCCGCACAATTTCTTCACTTGTTCCACACTTGGCCTTTTTCACCTTCTTTTGACTCCAAAACCGCTCTTTTAGCCTTCATTAACTCATGTGTATCTATAACACACTAAAAACACTAATAAGAGCATTTTGTCATCATAAGTAATATCAAAACAACAATAAAGTGTGATTATTTAGGGCATAAATATAGTTAAATTCACCTATTATCAACTATAACTGAGCGGGGCGAAGTCAAAGAAAACTCTGGTGGAGGCCCGCAGCGATACTGACGTGCAAATCATTAATCTGACTCTAGCATAGGGGCAAAAGACTAATCGAAATGTCTAGTACCTGGTTCTATCCGATGTTTCCCTCAGGATAGCTGGAGCTCACGTGCACCTCGAACTATTCTCAAACTTTAAATAGGCGCGACTGCTTTGTTGAGCCGCGCCATGGAATCAAGAGCTCTAAGTGGGCCATTTTTGATAAACAGAACTATCGATGCGAGATGAATGGGAAGCCAGTTTACAGTGCCAAACTGACTAACCTAGATCCCACAGAGGGTGTTGGTTGATTAAGACGGCATGACGGTGGTCATGGAAGTCAAAATTCGTTAAGGAGTGTGTAATAACTCACCTGCCAAATAAACTAGCCCTAAATATGGATGGCGCTTAAGTGCATAACCTACACCCAACCATCGGGGCAAGGCCCCAATGAGTAGGAGGGTGCGGCACATGCTGTAAAACCTTGTGCGTGAGCATAGGCGGAGCGGCCGTCAATGCAGATGGTGGTAGTAGAAAATATTCAAATGAGAATTTTGAAGGCCGAAAAAGGAAAAGGTTTCATGTGAACGACACTTGCACATGGGTTAGATAGTGCATTTTGCGCATACTCCTAAAGGGAATCAGGTTAAAATTCCTGAAGCAGGACGTGGCAGTTGACGGTAATGCTAGGAAGTACAGAGGCATCAGCGGAGGCCTCAGGAAGATTTATCTTTTCTACTTAGTAGCCTTCCTACACTGGAAATGACTCATTCGGAGGTAGGGTCCAACGGCTGGAAGGGCACTACACGTCGCGTGGCATCTAGTGCGCCCCCGGTGGCCCTTGAAAATCCGGAGGACCAAGGGCCGTCCACACCGAATCGTACTCATAATTTCATCAGGTCTCTAAGGTGAACAACATCTGGTTGATGGAACAATGCAGGCAAGGGAAGTCAGCAAAATGGATCCTTACCTTTAGGAAAAGGATTGGCTCTAAGGGATGGGCATGAGGGTCCCAGTTCTGAATCCGTCGGCAGTCAATCCGTTTGAAAAAATGAATCATTAGCACTGGAAAAGAACCGTACGTCACATGGTGTCTGGTGCACCTCGGGGGCCCTTGAAAATTTGGAGGACTGAGTACGGTCCATGCTCGGTCGTACTTATAACCGCATCAGGTCTCCAAGTTGAAGAACCTCTGGTCGATAGAACAATGTAGGCAAGTGAAGTCGGCAAGATAGATCTGTAACTTCGAGAAAAGGATTGGCTCTAAGGGATGGGCACCAGGGTCCTAATCTCGAACACGTGGTGCATGGACGTTCGGCAAAATGGATCATTGGTGCTACAACACGAAACCTTCAAAGCATGGCATCACTAGAGGTAGCTGATGGCTTTAGACAATGAATTATGGATCATCGTGGAAGTAGTGCCATAAAGCACCGTGCGCATGGGGTGATGCTCAGTAGATGTCAATTTCCATCGACTTTTTCAGGCAACATCACTCATGGCGGTTGATGGTTTTTGGCAATGGAATGGAAAATATCGTAGAAGTAGAGCCACAAGGTGCCATGCAAATGGGGCATAACTTAGTAAGTTTTCCATTGCCATTGGTTGTTGTAGGTTATGTTTGTAATCCCCCCTTCCCATGGCAGTGGATGGATTCTAACAACGAAAGACGGATCATCGTGTAAGTAGCGCCACAAAGTACCATGCGCATGCGGCAAAGCTCAGTAGATTTCCATTGCCATCGGTTTTTGCGGGCAACATCAAGAGGTGACATCACTCGTAAACGCTGATGGCTTTTTGTAATAGAACAGCAATGCATCGTGCAAGTAGCGCTGAAAGGTGCCGTGCACATGGGGCAAAGCTTAGCATATTGCCGGTAGCCATCAGTTGTTATGGGTTGTGTCTGGCATCACTTCAACCCCCTATTCCTACTTTGTAGGGCTTGTCTTGGCTTTGCAAAATTGGCATCGGCAACAACACATGGTTGCACATTGCGTGTTGGGGTTGTTGTTGGCTTGTATCGGTGAGGCAAGTGTACGTGTGGCACATGAGTGTTGTTTGGCTTGTTTGGCTATATTGGATCCCTGGCCATGGAAAGTCACATGCGCTGTCTATGAGTTGGGTTGTTTGGGAATGCAGCCCATATTGGGCAATAAATTCCACCCAAGGCTAAATACAGGCGAGAGACCGATAGCAAACAAGTACCGCGAGGGAAATATAAAAGGACTTTGAAAATAGAGTAAAAGCATGCTTGAAATTGTCGGGAGGGAAGATGGGGGCCAGAGATGTGCCCCGATCGGATATGGAATGGTGTGGTGCTGATTCGCCGATCGACTCAGGGCGTGGACCAGCATGGATTGGGGGGTGGAAAAACCTCGAGCTTTTGATACACTCATGGAACACCTTCTCCTTGATTGTAGTAGGCAGCGTGCACCTCTTGCATGCTTCGGTATATACGTGATCCAGATGCTGGCTTATGGGATCCCGATCAACCCGTCTTGAAACATGAACCAAAGAGTCAGGCATGTGTGCGAGTCAACAGGCGAGTATACCTGTAAGGCTTAAGGAAGATGACTGGTAGGATCCTCCTGAGGGGTGCACCGCCGACTAACAGCCAACGGGTCAAGACATGGTAATGGCATGGGTCAGGACGGGTTAGGACACTACAAGACGTGGCCACACGATGTTTCAGGACATCACAAGACATGAAAAGACGTGGGCATGTCACGGGTTAGGACGTGTGGCATGTCCATGGCACGTTTGAGGACGTGTCAAGACATCGTAGGATATGCCAGGGCATGTTCATGGCACGGGTCTGGACGTGTCAGGATGTTGCCGGACGTGGTAAAAATATGTGTCAGGCCGTCGCAGGACATGGTATGATGTAGGCATGGCACGAGGCAAAATGTCGCAGAACGTGTTAGGACATCACAGGACATGGTAGGATATGGGCATGGCAAAGGTCCGGAAGTGTCAATATATGGCCATGGCATGGGTCTGGACATGTCAGGTGATAACGTCCATTTCCACCGCTAAAAAGCAATAGACACGGTCGTACGCAATATATTTACCCAACTATGAGTCGGGGTCGAATCCCAGAGAGAACAATATGTAGGCGATTAGGAATGCAAGAAAATTATCGCTAGTCACGCTAAGCCAAACACTTAAGATTTTGGGTTTTGGAAAATGTTTATATCTAAATGCGGAAATGTAAACTAACCTAGAAAGCGAATGAAATGATCAATGGCTACAAGTATGAGTGCATCGGGAATTACACTCAAGTAACGATCCAATGTATTTCATGATTTTACAAATATGAGTGAGTTGATGTTAATTAGCCACGGATAATAATTCTTAATTAGCTTCTTCCGAAGACTAACAAGACTTCCTAATTGAATTATCCCTAATCTCAATTAGAAGATTAAGCGCACCCGATAGGCTACAAGTAGTCAATCCTATCCCTAGGTTGGATCTATAAAGTGAAGGTTAACGCCTCAAGTTCTTGTTAATTAATCTTTCCCAACTTCGAATTATCTTTTCCAAAATTAATTCAAAGTAAATGGGCGAGTCCTAGAGTTAGCTAATCTCTTTGGAAACATTGAAGAACAAGAATAATTAAAGTAACAATAACTCAATTCATAAATATATAAAAAATCATTCAATACATAAGCACAACAAGGTATTTAATCCACACTTTAAATATGAATATTCCCATAAACAAGATTTAAGTGTTGGAAATAAATACTACACACTTAGATATACAATACAAAGCAAGGAAATGAAGAAATAAATATAAATGGGTAAGAAATCCTTAACCACAAGCTTTAATCTTCAAGACCCAAGTGTGTGTGCAAAACCCTAGCCTTCTCTCTAAGCCAAAGAGTAAAAAATATGTTCAAGAGTCTAGAAATTGATTAGAGATTCAGAGATATCTCCTACGATGTCTGTTTGGACGAGTAAATAATTGATTTGGGGTCAAAACGTGTGAAATGTCCATTCTGCCCAGGTCTGATGCTCAACTTACGCACCTGCGGAAAATACCTCGCAGGTGCATCTCCGCTTAAGCGGAAATTACTTCGCAAAAGCGACAATTGGGCCTCCTGTCAAGCCATCGCAGGAGCGGATATCTCTGGTCGCTGAAGCGACATCGCTGAAGCGTATAAATTTCCGCAAAAGCGGAATTCTTCCGCAGGCACGATCAAGCGTTCGCAGAAGCGTGACCGCTTCTGCGTCTTCATCTCCGCAGGAGCGGAACTGGCTGGCTCTTCGACGATTCGCAAAAGCGATCCAAATCTCGCAGAGGCGAGATCGCTTCTGCGATCAAAATCCGCAGAAGCGAAATGCCTGACAGTTTTGCAATGTTTCTTCTCTTCTTAGCTCAATTCCTTGTCACTTCAGCCCAAATCACCTACTAGCATCATTTACCTGAAAATCTAGCAATAACCACCAAAAGCAACCTCATTTCTTATTAAAGAGGCATAAAAAGCTAAGCAAAAGAGGCTACAATGAGTGGTAAAATTGCCACTCATCAACACCCCCAACTTAAGCTTTTGCTTGTCCTCAAGCAAATCAAAACCACAACTTTAATGAGGCTTCACCATTTACAAAATAATTGTCATTGCGATTATGAATATATCACCACATCCCCAACTTATCTCATTCAAACACCATACTTATGGATTTGGTTGATACTAACAATTAGGCTCAAGTATGTATATCGTTTCTCGAATAACTCCCTCCTAAGGAAAATCAACTTCAACAATGTGCAAGGGAGTTCCAAAACAATCAAGTGACAAAAATAAGCCTCAATAAGTGACTCAAAGACACTAGTTCACTATGATTGCTCACTTTACTCAATTTCACCGGTCTTTTCTAATTCATGCGCCCTCACAAAAAAAGAAAGTCCCAACAAAGAACATTATAATTACAACAAACACAAGGGACAAAGTTTTCGAAAACACTCGCTCTCACAAAGAAACTTCAAGTATTACGACACCTCATACAATAAGCTTGCCCTTATTTTAATTCAATGCTTATTCAAGAATGCTTAGTTGGAGGTCCCATAAGGACTTTTTAAGCTTGTAATGTAGGTTTAGGGAAGGTTGGGGAAGCATTTGGGTACAAGTGACTTCATCCTCCTTGAACACTACTCACAAGTTTCATTCTTTTGTATATTGACTCTCTTTAACTTACATAGCCTCATTGGCATCTAGTTCCCAATATAGAACCACTTCACATACCTCTCCCAAATTTTATTCAAGGCTCCATAATGTACATATGGAGCTTGAATATTTTAATACAAATACTTTGAGGCATGTGGATACTCAATGCACAACCTTACCAATCTCCATTTTGACACCACCCCCAACTTAGGCTTTTAGCCTCATTCTCACTGTTCAAAGAGGGACGGGTTCAAGAGGGGGAATTATTATACAAAAAGGGAAAGGTTTGTAATGAGTTGGCCAAAGAAAGGTTTAAAGGCTCAAAATGGGTACTAGTGACATTATTTATGCAACGGTAGGCTTGAAAGGCTAAAGAGATTTTAAAATTAAAACAAAGAATGCCTAAGATCATTCCTCCAACCAAATGTACTATCATTTGCATTGAAAAACTAACCGGGCAAGTTCTAGATGATGGAAGTAAACACAAGATTTATTTCAACACTCGCTAACACACATGGCACATGAATTAATGAAGACGGATCAATTCTATAAAACTAGTGAGCTAGAAGTCACTAAAAGAGCCAAAAGTTTATCACCAAAATTGTTTTACACCATGCAACTTACTTGTTTTTAACACTTTAATACAAATTTTTGGAGGGGTATTCTTAATTCATAATTTACATACAAGAGGCTAATTTTATTAGTATCAAATAATCCAAAAGCCTCATCCTAACAAAATAAGACTAATTCCCTTAAGAAGGTTGTCACACTATCTCTCATCGGGAAAAGTCACCCGGTTCACTAAGAGATTCCTTGGGAAAGAACCGTAGCATGAAGAAAACCCAAGGAGTAATAAAAGGAAAGAAACTACTCTACATAATACTCCAAAAAAAAAAATATAGGCTAATAAGAAGAAGTATAAATAAGAAAAGCACAATACTAACACAAATATAACTAATCAAACCAAGTATAGAACATCAAAGTCAAAAACTACAAAGCATAGTCACAAGCTACACAAGCCACCCCCAACTTAGAATATTGCAGTGTCCTCACTGCACAATATCAAATGTAAAGCATAAAAAGTTTGAGGGTCTCCCCGAGGTCTGCGTCAGACTAGCAGACTGTGGGAGGAAGGCGGATCACTGCTGCGCTGAGCTCGTAGCTCCATCATCATCGGTCTCCTCATCATCATCATCATCCTCATCATCATCATCATCAGCAGACTGTGTCATGAAAGAGTACTCCTCGCTGTCATCCTTGGTCGCCACTGGGATCTTCTTATCTGGGTTTCCCCATTTGAAGATTGCCTTGATGCCCCTCCACATCTTGATCATCAGCTTGCCTTTCTTCTTGTTCTTTTTCTTCTCTTCCTCAAAGTCAGACTGAAGGGTGGCATGGGCCTTAGCCAGAGTACTGTAGGCTCCCTCCAGTTTAGTCACTGACGCTGCCATCTTCTTCATGTTATCATTTTGTAGTGTCTGGGCATCCAAGTAACTCTGCATGTCGTCCCTGGAGAAGTAAGAGGGCTCAGGCTATGAGGAGGATGGCCCACTAGGAAGCTGTGATACTAACTCCTTAATGGTCTGAAGCTCGGAGTTAAGAATCATAAATGGCCCCTGAGCAGCTGTCTGTGAAGAGGACTCTAAACCGGTGGCTGTGAAAGTGATTTTCCTCCTCTTGCTTTTAACCGCACTCCCCTCTCCCGTCACTCTCAATGGATGAAAAGGTTTGTCCGCTGGTAGCCACCGATCGGTGCTATGGACATCAACCTCTGCCCTGGTGCATAGCAATGTGATGAGAGAAGGGAATAGTAGACCTGCATCCTTGTTGCTTGAGTACTCTCTCAAGTACTGCCTCATCTCCTGTAGAATGTAGTATCCTACATTCACCGGTGTGCCATCTAGAATGCATGCTATGATCAGTGCCCGGGTGTAGGAAACATCAGTCATGTTGCCACAAGGAGAAACTCTGTTGTTGAGGATGTATAGCCACATTTTAGCCTCAGCTGTGAAGTCGGTGGATTTGAACCCTTTTCTTCTGGTTCCCCATTTTTCTCTGAGCTGTGGTGGAAAGAGCTTGGAGACAAGCCATGCTCCATTTTCACAAGTATCTTTTTCTAGTACTTGGTCCACCGGAAAGTTGGGAATTCCAAGAGTATCATTGATTTGTTCAATGCCAAACCTCACTAACTTTCCTCGGATGACTATCTGTGGGCTATCAAAATTTACCCGCCCTGAGGTTAGCATAGAATTCACGGACCCACTCCTCATTGGCTTTGCAAGGAGTGGGGATAAAGCAGGACCATCCCGATGAATCAAGTCGAGCATAGAAATTCGGAAGCTTTTCTACCAACTTCTCTTCATGAATTCCTTTTTCAAGGATAATCTTCTTGTGGACGAGGTCATCCAAATATCGCCGCTCACACTCAGCGGACATGAAGCGAGTATCGTCATATGGTTCATTGATTTCTTCTTCGATTTCTCTCCGTTGTCCGCTTGTGGTTGCGTCCATTTTCAAATAAATCACCTACAAAAATTCAACACAATGTCAATTGGGCAATTGAACCAGATTAAGAACTTCAAAACACTGCAATTTAGCCAAAAGTTTGGATTGAACGGGCCCGGGATGGAGCAGTTGCAAAGCTACTGGAATTTGCAAAAAATTCTAGTTTCCGCTTCTGCGAACAAAGAGCCACAGAAGCGGATCCGTTTCTGCGAAAATTTCTTCGCTTCTGCGATGGTTTACGCTTCTGCGAACGAAGAGCCGCAGAAGCGGCTACGTTTCTGCGAAGAGGAGCTCGCTTCTGCGAGGAGTATCGCTTCTGCGTGGCTTCCTCCGCAGAAGCGGATTCGCTTCTGCAAAATAATTTTCGCTTCTACGGTCTTCGACATATTCTTCATTCCCAGCACTTTCATCAAAATTTTTACTTATTTTTCAATGTCTAAACAAATTTTTGGCTTGTATTAGTGCAGTAAAAGGATTTATGATTCAATTAAGTCCCATTTGTGATGTAAAGCCACAATACTTCATTGAAACAATGTGACAAACATCTTGCGGGCAGTTTAATTTGACCTCTCTTTGAACAATGGTTGTGGTACTAGACTTCCCACAATTTGTTCACAATTAACAGCACACATTATCTACACTCAACCAATTCCTCACTTCCTAAAACAATCTAGAATTTAAAACCAAAAGAAGGAAAAGAAAAATCAAGACATATTACCTACAAACATTGTTGGATATGAAAATCACATGGAATGGGAAGAGATTACCTGATATTTGCAGAAGAAAAGGAGACTACACGAGATGCTTTTGACAAATTGCTAAGAAAATTCGGAATTTTTGGGGATTTAGGGTAGGGGAGACGGTTTTTAGTGAAGAGAAAAGGGTTAACCAAAAGACTTTAACTCCCTCTATTTTGAAATTAAAAGCTGGACGATTTTTGCTTCTGCGAAAACTTATACGCCCCTGCGGAACCGCTTAAGCGATAATTCGGACGCTTCTGCGGTTTTAAACCCGCTTCTGCGATGTCGCGGAAGCGTAACATGTGCCGCATGTGCGATATGGTCGCTTCTGCGATGCCACTGACGCTTCTGCGAGACCGCAGGTGCGACTGTTTTATCGCAGAGGTGGTTCTAGCAGAGTTTTGTTGCCAATTTTCTTCAGCTACTGGTTTGTGACTGTCCGGATACCTCGACCTGCTCAAATCAACTCCAAAAATTCTCAAACTTGGCAGATTAGTTCAACATAATATTCTAAGCAATTCTAAAAAAGAAAATTTGCAAAATGATGAAAAATTTTGAAAAATGACTAAAAATTTTGAAAACGATGGGTTGCCTCCCACCAAGCGCCGCATTTAATGTCGTGGCACGACACAAACAACATTACCACTTTTCTCGCCACTTGGATGATATGAATTGGGCCCCTAGCTTGGAATCAAGCTTATGACCATGAGCAATGGGAGGTGGTAATTGGATGTTCGAGCCAATGCTTAAAATTTTCATTTTGCACTTCTTGGCTTTCAAGTGAGGAATGTCGTTTTGATTTCTTGCCTCCTCAAACTGTAAAATGTATGGCCAAAGTTGTTCCTCCTCGCATTCCTTCATTGATTCATGTGGTTCAACTCCCGTGTCACCACACGATTCCAAGGTTGAAAAATGTTTGGAATGTGACTTTAAGCCCACACTTTGCAATTCTTCTATGTTGACATTCTCTTTTTCCCCCGGATTAGAGTCAACAACAACCACATTAGAATTTACACCGGTTGACTCCAATTCCATGTTTTTGCCAGCATCAACAACACTTATTGAGTTGCTTGGCGGATGTTCATTCATTTGTAAGTGCAATCCTTGGAGTTCAAAATCATTTTGGAGACTAGTCTCCAAGAGATGTTCCAAGGCACTTTGCTCCTTGTTTCCTTCTTCAAGTAGACACTCAAACATGAGTTTGAACTCTCCACTTTGGCCATGCTCCACTTCTTCCAATTCCATAGCCCTATAATTCTTGCCAAAACGAGTAGAATCATCAGAGTGGGGGCATGGGGAAGGGAATAAAAAATAAGCACAATCACTCCAATGAACATTTTGGAAACCACACTTATCACAAATACTCCACTCATGGGTTTGGAATTGTGCGCACAATCCACCCCCGGGAGAATTTAAACAATTTTGCCATGAGTGTGGTCCTCCACAATAAGGACAAGGATCATCAAAATATGAACAACTACTATCCGACCAATTTTCGTTATATGATGCCATTTTTCAAAATTAAGAAAATAAACAAGAAACAAACACTAAAAATAGACCCAAGGTAAGAAAAATAATTACACAAATATTCACAAGTTTGGACCAAAGCACTTTCGCTTACTTCTCAAACAAACTAAATTATGCCAAATTGTTCCCCGGCAACGGCGCCATTTTTTATAACGTCCATTTCCACCGCTAAAATGCAATAGACACGGTCGTATGCAATATATTTACCCAACTATGAGTCGGGGTCGAATCCCACAGAGAACAATATGTAGGCGATTAGGAATGCAAGAAAATTATCGTTAGTCGCGCTAAGGCAAACACTTAAGATTTTGGGTTTTGGAAAATGTTTATATCTAAATGCGGAAATGTAAACTAACCTAGAAAGTGAATAAAATGATCAATGGCTACAAGTATGAGTGCATCGGGAATTACACTCAAGTAAAGATCCAATGTATTTCATGATTTTACAAATATGAGTGAGTTGATGTTAATTAGCCACGGATAATAATTCTTAATTAGCTTCTTCCGAAGACTAACAAGACTTCCTAATTGAATTATCCCTAATCTCAATTAGAAGATTAAGCGCACCCGATAGGCTACAAGTAGTCAATCCTATCCCTAGGTTGGATCTATAAAGTGAAGGTTAACGCCTCAAGTTCTTGTTAATTAATCTTTCCCAACTTCGAATTATCTTTTCCAAAATTAATTCAAAGTAAATGGGCGAGTCCTAGAGTTAGCTAATCTCTTTGGAAACATTGAAGAACAAGAATAATTAAAGTAACAATAACTTAATTCATAAATATATAAAAAATCATTCAATACATAAGCACAACAAGGTATTTAATCCACACTTTAAATATGAATATTCCCATAAACAAGATTTAAGTTTTGGAAATAAATACTACACACTTAGATATACAATACAAAGCAAGGAAATGAAGAAATAAATATAAATGGGTAAGAAATCCTTAACCACAAGCTTTAATCTTCAAGACCCAAGTGTGTGTGCAAAACCCTAGACTTCTCTCTAAGCCAAAGAGTAAAAAATATGTTCAAGAGTCTAGAAATTGATTAGAGATTCAGAGATATCTCCTACAATGTCTGTTTGGACGAGTAAATAATTGATTTGGGGTCAAAACGTGTGAAATGTCCATTCTGCCCAGGTCTGATGCTCAACTTTCGCACCTGCGGAAAATACCTCGCAGGTGCGGCTCCGCTTAAGCGGAAATTACTTCGCAAAAGCGACAATTGGGCCTCCTGTCAAGCCATCGCGGGAGCAGATAACTTGTCGCTGAAGCGACATCGCTGAAGCGTATAAATTTCCGCAAAAGCGGAATTCTTCCGCAGGCGCGATCAAGCGTTCGCAGAAGCATGACCGCTTCTGCGTCTTCATCTCCGCAGGAGCTGAACTGGCTGGCTCTTCGACGATTCGCAAAAGCGATCCAAATCTCGCAGAGGCGAGATCGCTTCTGCGATCAAAATCCGCAGAAGCGAAATGCCTGACAGTTTTGCAATGTTTCTTCTCTTCTTAGCTCAATTCCTTGTCACTTCAGCCCAAATCACCTACTAGCATCATTTACCTGAAAATCTAGCAATAACCACCAAAAGCAACCTCATTTCAAATTAAAGAGGCACAAAAAGCTAAGCAAAAGAGGCTACAATGAGTGGTAAAATTGCCACTCATCATCAAGACATTGTAGGATGTGGCCACAGGACACCTCAGGACGTTGTAGGACATGGCAGGACCTTGGCATGTCACAGGTCTTGACGTGTTGGGACATGACAAGGCACATTTCAGGACGGGTCAGGATGTCGTAGAATATGCCAGGTTGTGGCCATGGCACGGGTCAGGACATGTCAGGATGTAGCAGGATGTGGCCATAGGACGTGTCAAGACATGGGAGGACGTGGGAATGACATGGGCCAGGACGTGTCAGGACTTGGCCGCGACACGTTTCAGGATGTGTCAGGATGTCGCAAGACATGGTAGGGCGTGGCCATGGAACAAGTCAGGATATGTTAGGATATGTGAGGATGTTGCAGGATGTGTCAGGATGTCGCAGGACATGGCAGGATATGGGCATGGCACAGGTTAGGATGTGTCAAGACATGGCCATGGCACGGGTTAGGACGTGTCAGGATGCCGCAGGACATGGCCGCAGGACGTGTAAGGATATTCAGGACATGGTAGGACGTGGGCATTTCATTGGTCAAGACATTGCCATGGCACGTTTCAGGATGTGTCAGGACGTCGTAGGATATGCTTAGGCATGGCCATGGCACGGGTCAGGACATGTTAGGATATTGCAGACGTGGCCACAAGATGTGTTAGGTCGTCGTAGGACATGGCGGGACGTGGGCATGGCTCGAGTCAGGACGTGTCAGGACATGGCGATGGCACTTTTCTGGACGTATCAGGACGTCACATGACATGGTAGTGCGTGGCCATGTCACAGGTCAGGACGTGTCATGATGTCGTAGTACATGGCCACAAGACGTGTCAGAACATGGCAGGATGTTAGCATGGTACGGGTCAGGATGTGCCAGAACATGGCCATGGCACATTTCAGGATGTGTCACGATATTGCAGGACATGGAAGGGGGTGTCCATCGCACGGGTCAGCACGTCGCAGGACGTGGCCACAAGATGTGTTATGACATCACAGGACATGGAAGGACAAGGGCATGGCACGGGTCGGGACATGTCACGTCATGGCCAAGGCACGAGTCAGGACATGTCAGGATGTTGCAAGACACGGCTAATGGACGTGTCAAGACATTGCAAAACATGGCAGGGCATGGGCATGGCACAGGTTAGGACGTGTCAAAGCATGGCCATTGCATGGGTCAGGATATGTCCACAGGACGTGTCAGTACATGGAAGGACGTGGGCATGGCATGGGTTAGGACGTGTTATCCCATCGCCATGGCACGTGTCAGGATATGTCAGGACGTCGCAGGACATGGCAGGGCGTAGCCATGGCACGGGTTAGGACATGGCCATGGCATGTGTTAGGACATGTTACGACGTTATTGGACATGTCAGGGCGTGTCTATGGCACGAGACATGTCATGATGTTGAAGGATGTGTGAGGACATTACAGGACATGGCAGGACATAGTCATGGCACGAGCTAGGATGTGTCAGGAAATGGCCATGACACGTTTTAGAACGTGTCAAGACGTCGCAGGACATGCCAGGGTATGGCCATGGCCCGAGTGAGGACGTGTCAGGATGTTGCAGGACATGGAAGGGCGTAGCTATGGCACGAGTCAGGACATGTCAGGACATGGCCATGACATGTGTCAGGACGTCGCAAGACATACCAGGGCATGTCTATGGTACATGTTAGGATATTGCAGGATGTGGCCATAGGATGTGTGAGGACATCGCAGGACATGGCAGGACGTGGGCATGTCACGGGTCAGGACGTGCCATGACATGGCCATGGAATATTTTAGGAAGTGTTAGAACATCAAAGGACATGCCAGGGAATGGCCATGGCATGGGTCAGGACGTGTCAAGACGTTTTAGGACATGGCCACAGGACCTGTTAGGACATGGCAGGACGTGGGCATGGCACGGGTCAGGACGTGTTAGGATATGTCCATTTCACGTTACAGGATGTCGTAGGACATTGTAGAGCATGGCCATTACATGGGTCAGGATGTCCCAAGATTTGGCCACGGGATGTGTTAAGACGTCGCAGGACTTGGCAAGACAAGGGCATGGCATGGGTTAGGATGTGTTAGGATATCATAGTAAGTGTTAGGACATTGCATGACGTGCGAATGGAATGGATCATGATGTTTCACGGCATGGCCAAGGAAATTGTCAGGATGTGGCACGAGATGGCAGGATGTGGCATGGCATGGGTCAGGAAGTGTCAGGACATGGCCATGGCATGTATAAGGATATGTCTAGATGCCGCGGGACATAGCAGGGCATGGCCATGGCACGGGTCAAGACATGTTAGGATGTCGTAGGACATTGTTGGATATGGCCACTAGATGTGTTAGGACTTTGCATGACATGGAATGACATGGGCATGGCACGGGTCAAGACATGTGCGGACATAGCCATGCACTATTTAGGATGCCACATGACATGTCAGGACATGGCAGGGAATGGACATGGCATGGGTCACGATGTGTCAAGATGTGTCGGGACGTGACAGGACATGGCTAAAACACGTGTCAAGTCATCACATGAAATGGTTATGACACGGGTGAGGACGTCGCAGGGCATAACCACAAGATGTGTTAGGACATCACACGACATTACAAGACGTGGGCATGTCACGAGTCAGGACGTGTCAGGAAATGGCCATGGAAAATTGTAGAACGTGTTAGGACGTTGCAGGACATGCCAAGGTGTGGCCATGGAACGGGTTAGGATGTGTCAGGATGTTGCAGGACGTGGCCACAGGATGTGTCAAGACGTTGTAGGATGTGGCCATAGGATGTGTCAAGATGTTGCAGGACATGGCAGGACGTGGGCATTGCACGGGTCAGGATGTGTTAGGAAATGGCCATGGCACATTTCAGGATATGTCCGGATATCGTAGGACATGGCAGGGCGAGGCCATCGCATGGGTTAGGACATCGCAGGACGTGGCCACATGATGTGTTAGGACGTAGCAGGACATGGAAGGACAAGGGCTTGGCACGAGTCAGGACGTGTCAGGACATGGCAATGGTACATGTCAGTATGTATCAGGCCGTCGCAGAACATGGCAAGGCATGGCCATGGCACATGTCGGGACGTGTCAGGATGTGTCAGGACATCGCAGGATGTGTCAGTACGTCGCAGGACATGCCAGGATGTGGGTATGGTATGGGTCACGACATGTCAAGACATGGCCAAGGCACGGATTAGGATGTGTCAGGATGTTACAGGACGTGACCGTAGGACGTGTCAGGACATCGCAGAACATGGAAGGACGTGGGCATGTCACGGGTCAGGACATGTCAGGACTTGGCCATGGCACATTTTAGGACGTGTCAGAATGTTGCAGGACCTGGCCACAAGACGTGTCAGGACGTCACACGACATGGAAAGTCATGGGCATGGCACGGTGATTCATGTCCAAACAACGATCGTAGTCAATATAACCTGGTCAAATAAGTCCAGAATCGATCCCACAAGGAATTAACCTACCAACTTCAACTTTCACAAACCAAGAACACTTCTGAGGCAAGTTACCAAACTTTGAGTATATTTTTGTAAAGGTTTTCTAACTACTAACTTTTGCAAGAATTAAATACTAAAAAGAAAGAATTGAATATAGGGTAAATAATATAGAGAAAGGCTAAGGTATTGATTTCCCCTATTGATGGAATCCCTTCTGTTTATGCTCATACAAATTGTCAATATATTCTATCAATCATGATTGCTATTTTTACGGTAATTATCTCACGAGCAAATACAATAATTTACTAGTGCACTCTCCCGAGCTACCCTAACTAGCTTTAATTGGAATAGTTCACTTAAGATTGTACCCAAGACTTCGTTATTCCTAATCCCGTCTTTACGCCTAAAGTTATAGATTCCTCCAATAACCTAAGTGTGGTGTTGTTCAACAATATACCTAAATATGCACTCTTTTCCAAGTTATGAACACTAAATAGGTATAGCTAATTGGGGATCCTACCAATTAACTACAAGAAGAACAAAGTTGAACAAATAGAAATCTAGCGAACAATTTGTAATCACATAAACGAGAAGTTCATCACCCAATAGGTTCCATCAGAACCTTAGATAAGGAATTAGCTACTCATGATCAAAGAAACAAGAACAATAATTGAATTCATAATCAAAGAATCAGTATAAAAGAAAGAAATAATTTGATAGAGTTCTCTCTTACTAATAATCTTGCAAAAGTAGGTAATAATACAATGTTTGCCTCTCTTGGACAAAATCTAGGCTTATATAGAGGGTTTAGGTCATGAAATTTGAGTTTTGACAAAGTTAGCCTTCAAACTTTTGGCATCTTCCGTGGTTCATTTGTGGTCGCGAGCGAACCGCGAACAGAACACTGCTCTGAATCTTCAAAAGTTCCGCGAGCAGGTTTTTCCGCGGTTCATCCGTGGTCGTGAATGAAACGCGATGTTTCACCCTGTTTCGTTTGGCATTTGGGAAAACACAAAACATGAAAGATGTTTCCCTTTGCGTTAGCTTTCCAACCATATATTACGGAGCCAAAATGAAGTTTTGAGTTAAATGTTATCTCCAATTTACTAGACAGTGCACAATATGCCTTATCGATTCTTCGCTTGTACTACACTATCAAATTTGACCCCCGAACTCGATCCCTGCTTAATTCCTTGAGCTTTTACTCAGACTTCAAAGCTCCAAACCACTTTAATTCATTCCATAACATCTATATAGCTCAGAATCACACCTTCCTGGATATTTTCATCGTAGTTTCTTGACTTGTACCACAATTTGGCCTTTTTCAACATCTTTTGACTCCAAAACTTTTTATTTTAGTCTTCATTAGCTCATGTGTACCTATAACACACTAAGAACACTAATAAAAGCATTTTGTCATCATAAACAATATCAAAACAACAATAAAGCGTGATTATTTAGGGCATAAATATAGTCAAATTCACCTATTATCAATACCCCACACTTAAACCTTTGCTCGTCCTTGAGCAACCTTTATCACACTTTTAGGCCAATTTCATTAATGCCTCCCCCAAAATATGTCACAAAAGTTATCTTTCATGATTAACCTAAGACATGCACAATACTTACCTAACCGTAAACTTACATGCCAGCACATTATTGCTTACTCTAGTTATTATCACAAACTTGTAAATTTACCGTTTTCCTCTTGAGTTACATGAAAAATTTAGAGAATTTGCCACACATAAACAATTTAGAATAGGGAACTTATAGATATATGAAAGATTCACTCACTCTCAACAAAGAACATTCATATGCATACAGACACACCATAAGCTTGTCCTAGTGTAATACTCCACTAATTGAGTTATTCAATCATAGATCAAGAGGTCTTTAATGGTTGTACGGGGCGGGTAGGATACTTTTAGTTATAGTGGCTAACCTCCCTAAGCACTTTCTGTCTTTTTCACATCTTCCCTTTTAGTTTTCTTCCTTATGTCTCCCCTAAACATTCTTTTACTTTTATTTGCTTTTAATCCCCAATTTTGTTTTGTTGGTGTAACTGGCCTTTCTACTTTACATATATACATTGATATATCTATTTTTTTTTTTCAAATCTTGTAGCATTTACAGTATTTTGCCAGTACACCATTTTCTACCATTCATTCTTGATTTTCCCTTTTTTTCAACTTCCCTTCACCCACACTTAGACTTTTGCATATTCATTACAACACAAGTGCTTCTAAGAGGTAAAGTATAACAATATAAGATTTCGTTTTTTCATGAACATTCAAGGGTTATCAAAGAATAGGCTTTACGCTCAAAGGGGTTAACTAGGATATTATGTACAAGTGAATTCATGTCTTATTGATTTATGGGGTTACACAAAGAAATGCCTCTATCATCTCCATAACAAAACGACTTCTATTTCGCTTTGAAAACAAACAGGGCAAGTTCTAGGTATAATGTAAAACATATAATATAAGTAAAATCTCACACACACATAGCATGCAACTAATTGCAAATCCGGTTCATTTACAAATTCTTATAAATGTTCAAGCAAGCTGATGTGAAATTTAAGGCATATCCTAGAATCTACAATTAAGCTTAGATAATACATTCTCAAGTTCAATTAAGTTTTGCTAATGTGCATACTTGGGGTTACATGTCAACCTTTTCTCTCTAATCCTAAAAAGAAAAATCTACCTAACCCGGTTCAATAAAAACCCTTGGAAAAGTACCGTGGTCAAAAGAAAAACCAAGGGGGAGGTGATACACTACCTAGAAAAGGAAAATAAAAGAAAGAAAAATTCCTACGTGGACTACTTCCCTCAAGAGTATTTGTCCAAATAGTCCGTCATCAGGAAGAGCCCTCTATTAATGTTTTTGGATTTTTCAAATTTTTTATTTTTTGTGTTTTTATTCCGACTTAGATCCTTCAAAAACCTGTCACCAAGTGTCCATCATCGGGCCAAGCCAGCTAATATAATTTACAGCTACATCTACTATATACAATATATACAAGATAAGTTTCCCACCCCACACTTAAAATCATACCATGTCCTCATGGCATAATAATCAATGTACAATACAGAAGGGTGAGAAAACTTACCTGGGACCTACCCCGTGTCTAGCAACTTTATCACTTTCTTTTTCACTATATCCTTCATATTCGGGTTCCGCCTTCTTTATCGTTTCCTGGAGGGTTTGTGTCCCTCTTCTAGGAGAATCTTGTTCATGCAGTATACGAGGCTGATCCCCTTTATTTCTTCCATGGTCTAACCAATGGCAGTTCTACATTTCCTGAGTACCTATAATTGCTTTTGAGCCTGCACATCTAGCAAACTAGATGAGATAATAACAGGTAAAGTGGATTTAGGGTCTAGAAATTCATACCTAAGATGTGCTGGTAGTGGTTCAAGCTCCAGCTTTTGTGGCTCTTCTATGGATGGTTTTGCTAGAGGGGTCTCTCTTTTCTCTAAATGTGGAGGTTCAAACTCCAACTCTGTATTTCAAAACCCCTTACCTTCCAGAGATAGCACCCACTCTGCTAGGCTTTCACCATTTACCTTTTCTAAATTCATCAGTCATGCCTGAAGTGGATCTTCAGCTGTCAATTCTACCTCATCTGTCTCCACTATCACATCTATTGCATCAATGATAGAGCAATTCGCGAACTCACTAGGGCACCTCATGGATTTTTGTACATTCAATATGATCTCCTCACCATTTAGCCTCATATTGGGCTCCCCAGTCTCACAATCAATTAATGCTCTCCCCTTGGCTAGGAATGGTCATAAGATTATAGGAATCTCCTCGTCCACCTTGCTGTCCAGAATCACAAAATCGGTGAGAAACACAAACTTCCCCACCTGAATGAGCACATCATCTAATATACCGAATGGACGCTTAATCATCCTATCAGCAAGCTGTAATAACATAGAAGTAGTCCTGGCTCTCCCGATACCCAACCTCTTATAGATCACCAAGGGCATAAGATTTATGCTTGCCCCCAAATCACACAATGCCTTTGCAAAGGCAAAGTTTCCTATAGTGCATGGAATGGTGAAGCTACATGGGTCAGATAGCTTCTGATCAATGGGTCTAGAAACCACCGCACTACAAGTTTGAGTAAGAGTCACGGTGGCCAAGTCTTGGAAATCAAATTTCCACGACATCAAGTCTTACATCATCTTAGCATACCCATGCATTTCTTTTAAAGCTTCAATTAAAGGAATGTTTACCTGGATTTACTTGAGCATATCAAAGAAATTTTTGTATTGCTCTTCTTTCTGGTGCTTGGCCAACCTTTGGGGGAATGGTGCTGGAGGCCTCTTCTTCCCAATGACTTGGGACTTTTCTTTCTCTATCACTTTCTCTTCAACCTGTTGCTCTACCTATTCAGCTACATTCTCTGTTCCCTGTTGCATCTCTTTATTTTTAGCTACTGGCTGGACTGTAACTTATGTCAACTCGGTGGACTTATCTAGTTCAATGGGCACTAGAGTGAGTGTCTCAGCCTGTGCATTGCTTCTCTCTCTTTCTTACTCAGCATCAAGATCTCTGCCACTTCACAGATTCACTACCATCAGCTGCTTTGGGACATGATCTTTTGGGTTTGTTTGTGTATCTGCAGACAATGTCCCTTGAGGACCATTGTTAAGTGACATAGCAATCTGGCCTATCTGTACTTCCATGTTATTGATAGCTGCATCATGTGCATTCATCCTTTCATTAGTTTTGGCATTTGACCCAATTACCTGCTGCATCATAGCTTCCAACCTTGCGAACCCATCGTCATGTCTACCCCCATGCTGTGGTGGAGGTGGATGATACCCCTGCTGCTGATTGTTGAAATTCTGAGGTCTAGGATATGGAGCCATGTTGTTTGGTGGCCTCATACCTGCTGCATTATATTGTGGCTGAGAAGGCCTGTACTGCTATGGAGCCTGCTGACCCCAACCCTGGTTACCCTATTGCTACCCTCCATAATTAGCCACATAATTTATTTCTTCATACTGATGATAATGTTCCTGGTCTGCACATGGATTACCTATGGGTTGGCTAATGCAAGATGTGCATAAACCACCATTGGTAGTGTCTACAATATGAACCTGCTGCTTAACCCCTGATTCTTCCACCTTTTTCATCAGGATGCTCATTTGTGTCAATACGGTTGCCACGTTCTCCTCTAGAGTGTTGGACAGATACAGGGGTACAGAGTGTACCACTCGAGTGATAGGAGCATTCCTAGTCGTCCACCCGGAATTTTGAGCCATCTTGTCTAGCAAATTTTGGCCCTCTCTCCAAGTCTTGATTAGAAAAGCCCCACATGCTCAAGCATCTATAATATTCTTCATACTATCTGAAAGACCCATGTAGAACCTTTGACCCAACATTTGCTCAGGAATCCCATGGTGAGGACACATAACAAGCATACCATTGAATCTGCCCCAAGTTTTATGTAATGTCTCCATTGGTTTCTGCTTGAAGCTCACAATCTCATCAATTTGCTGAGCTGTCTTGTTAGGTGGATGACACTTGTTGTGAAATTGCTTGACTAACTCATCCCAAGTTACAATAGAGTTTATGGGGAGTGATTTTAGCCATACATGTGCAGCCCCTGTAACTGAGAGCGGAAATACAAATAGTCTGATGGCTTTCGGTGTCACATTCGGTGGCCTTTATGTCTTGTATATTGAGAGAAAGTTCTTCCGGTGATGTTGTGGATCTTCAACGTGAGACCCAGATAACAATCCCTTGTTTTGCAACACGTGTAGCGTGTTATTAGTAAACTATAAAAACTCGGCTTGAATTGCTGGCACAACAATGGCAGCTGCCATATTATCTGCTGTGGGTTGTGCCCAGTCAAATAGTGCACCTTGCTGCGCCTCCTGCGCCTCTTGCATGTTTAACCCAGCTTGCTGGTTTGGGTCGATCATGTCACCCATGTTGAAGTCTAGTTTGATTGGTTGCTGAGATTGATGAATTTGTTTGATAGCCCTGTTACGTGCCCGGAAAGATTGCTCGGGGTCTAACAGCCCTTCAATTAGTTCTCTAGTCCTTGCAGATTTTCTAGGCATGCACCTGAGTACCCAAATCAACAACCGTAAAAATATTCAATGTAAAGTGTAGAAAGAAGCTGACTACACAAGAATCTTGAAGTTCTGTTAATGGCAATTGATAATTCCGTTAATTCCCCGGCAACGGCACCAAAATTGATTCACGTCCAAAAAACGGTCGTAGTCAACATAACCTGGTAAAATAAGTCCAGAATCGATCCCACATGGAATTAACCTACCAACTGCAACATTCACAACCCAAGAACACATCTGAAACAAGTTCCTAAACTTTGAGTATATCTTTGTAAAGGTTTTATAACTACTAACTTTTGCAAGAATTAAATACTAAAAAGAAAGAATTGAATATAGGGTAAATAATATATAGAAAGACTAAGGTATTGATTTCCCCTATTGATGGAATCTCTTCTGTTTATGCTCATACAAATTGTCAATATATTCTATCAATCACGAACATTATTTTTACCGTAATTCTCTCCCGAGTAACTACAATAATTTACTAGTGCACTCTCCCGAGCTACCCTAGCTAGCTTTAATTTGAATAGTTCACTTAAGATTGCACCCAAGACTTTGTTATTCCTAATCCCGTCTTTACGCCTAAAGTTATAGATTCCTCCAATAACCTAGGTGTGATGTTGTTCAATAATATACCTAAATATGCACTCTTTTTCCAAGTTATGCACACTAAATAGGTACAACTAATTGGGGATCCTACTAATTAACTACAAGAAGAACAAAGTTGAACAAATAGAAATCTAGCTAACAATTTGTAATCACATAAACGAGATGTTCATTACCCAATAGGTTCCATCACAATCTTAGATAAGGAATTAGCTACTCATGATCAAAGAAACAAGAATAATAATTGAATTCAGAATCAAAGAATCAATATAAAAGAAAGAAATATGTTAAGAGAGTTCTCTCTTACTAATAGTCTTGCAAAAGTAGGTAATAATACAATGCTTGCCTCTCTTGGGCGAAATCTAGGCTTATATAGAGGGTTTAGGTCACAAAATTTGAGTTTTGACAAAGTTAGCCTTTAGATTTTCGGCATCTTTCGCGGTTAGTTCACGGTTGCGAGCGAACCGCGAACAGAACACTCCTCTTAATCTTCAAAAGTTCCACGAGTAGGTTTTTCCGCGGTTCATCCGCGGTCGCGAATGAATCGCAATTTTTCACCCTGTTCCGTTTGGAATTTGGAAACGCGCAAAACATCAAAGTTGTAGCCCTTTGGAGTTCTGAGCGAAACGTTATGTCCAATTTACTAGACAGTGCGCAATATGCCTCATCGATTCTTCGCTTGTACTACACTATCAAATTTGACCCCCGAACTCGATCCCGACTTAATTTCTTGAGCTTTTACTCAGACGTCAAAGCTTCAAATCACTTAAATACATTCCATAACATCTATATAGCTCGGAATCACACCTTCCCGACTATTTTCATTATAGTTTCTTGACTTGTACCACACTTTGGCCTTTTTCACCATCTTTTGACTCCAAAACATGCTATTTTAGTCTTTATTAGCTCATGTGTACCTATAACACACTAAGAACACTAATCAAAGCATTTTGTCATCATAAACAATATCAAAACAACAATAAAGCATGATTATTTAGGGCATAAATATAGTCAAATTCACCTATTATCACATGGGTCAGTACATGTCAGGACATGGCCATGTCATGTTTCCATACGTGTCAGGATTTCGCAGGACGTGGCAGGGTATGGCCATGTCGTGGGTAAGGACGTGTCAATACATCATAGGACGTGGCCATAAGATGTATCGGGACATGGCAACACCTGGGCATGGCACGGGTCAGGACGTGTCAAGACATGGTCGTAGCACTTTTCAGGACATGTCAGGATGTCGCAGGACATGGAAGGGCGTGTCCATGGCAGGGGTCAGCACGTCATAGGACGTGGCCACAGGATCTGTTAGGACATCACAGGATATGGCAAGACAAGGGCATGGCATGGGTCAGGACATGCCATAGCATGGAAATGGCATGTTTTAGGATGTCGTAGGACATGCTAAGGCATGCCCATGGCACGGGTCAGGACAAGTTAGGATGTTGCAAGACGTGGCCACAAGACATGATAGGACGTCGCAAGACATGGCGGGACGTAGGCATGGCATGGGTTAGGACGTGTCAATACATGGTCATTGCATGGGTCTGGACGTGTTAAGACATCACAAGATTTGTCCACAAGATATGCTAAGACATGGCAGAACGTGGGCATGGCACGTGTCAGGACATGTCAGGACATCGGAGGACATGGTAGGACATCGCAGGACATGGCAGGGCATGGACATGGCACTGGTCAGGACATATTAGGACATAGACATAACGTATGTCAGGACGTGTTAGGATGTCGCTGGACATGTCAGGGCATGTTTATGGCTCGGGACAAGATGTGTAACGATGTTGTAGGACGTGCCCACAGGATGTGTCAGGACGTCGCAGGACATAGGCATGTCACGATTCAGGACGTGTCAAGAAATGTCCATGGCGTGTTTTAGGATGTGTCAAGACATCGCAGGACATGCTAGGGCGTGGTCGTGGCACGGGTCAGGACATGTCAGGACATTACAGGACGTGGCCATAGGACGTGTCAGGACATGGCAGGGCATAGCCATAGCACGGGCCAGGATGTGTCAGGACATGGCCATGGAGCGTGTCCGGACATGCTAGGTCGTTGCAGGACATGCCAGGGCATGTCTATGGTTCTGGTCAGGACGTGTTAGGATGTTACAAGATGTGCCCACATGATATATCAGGATGTCAGCGGACATGGTAGAATGTGGTCATGTCACGGGTCAGGATGTGTCAGGACATCGCCATGGCACATTTCAGGACGTGTCAGGACGTCGCAGAACATACCAGGGGATGTCCATGGAATGGTTTAGGACGTGTCAGGACGTTGTAGAATGTGGCCATAGGACGTGGCCACAGGACCTATCCGGACATGTTAGGACGTGGGCATGGCACAGGTTAGGATTTGTCAGGATATGGCCATTGCACGTTTCAGGACATGTCAGGATGTCGCAGGACATTCCAGGGCATGTCCATAGCACAAGTCAGGATGTCCCAGGATGTGGCCATAGGATGTGTCAATACGTCGTAGGACATGGCTAGATAAAGGCATGGCATGGGTTAGGACGTGTCCAGAAGTCATAGGAAGTGTTAGGACGTCGCAAGATGTGGGCATGGCATGGGTCAGGATGTTTCAGGACATGGCCAAGGCAATTGTCAGGACGTGTCATGACGTCGCATGAGATGTCAGGATATCGGCATGGCACGGGTCAGGATGTCTTAGGACATGGCCATGGCATGTATCAGGATGTGTCAGGACGCCGCATGACATAGCAGGACATGGGCACGGCACGGGTCAGGACATGTGAGGACATAGCCATGCACTCTTTGGGATGCCACATGACGGTTTAGGACATGGCAGGACATGGTAGGGCGTGGCCATGATACGTGTTATGACATGTCAAGACGTGGCAGGTCGTGGCCACAGGACATTCAAGTTATCGCAGGTCGTGGTTATGACACGGGTCAGGACGTCGCAAGACATGGCCACAAGACATGTCAGGATGTCTGAGGACATGGCAGGACGTGGGCATGTCACTTGTCATGACATGTCAGGACATGGGCATGGCACATTTCACAACGTGTCAGGACTGTGAGCACGTGATTTTTTCCCTATAAGAGAATCACTCCCAAATACAAAATAAAATAGTTTTTGCGTTGCGTGGGATTTTCCATAAATTTTGTGCCATTTCTTAATTACTTATTTTGCATCCTTTGTCTATGTGTGTCATTGTTGAATTAATAAAAAAAACACAAAACAATATTGCATTTAGGACTCAATTTTATAATTAGGAATTAATTAGTGTTTTTATGGTTTAGGTTTTTTTTTTGTTTTAATTATTTAGGATTTTAAATGAACAAAATAAAAAAAGAAAATGAAGCAAAACCAGATTTGGGCTACCTCAGGCCAACCAAAGACCAAGCCCAATATCAAACCAAGCCCAGTCCTAGGACAGAGCCGGTCCAAGACCTGGACGCGCCCCAAACGACCCCGTCTTGATTCTATTGACTGATCTAAGCCGTTAAGATAAATTGATCTAACGGCTCGGATTTATCGAACCAATCTAATATACCAACAGTCCAAAATCATTTCAGAACCCTAATCTCCCTCTCGTATCTAACCCTAGAGGCGCTACACCGCCACCGCCACCGTGTTCCACCCATCAGAAATCATCTCACGGCGGTTCCGGTGGTCCAAACCACCCCAAATTTACACCCCTAACTCCCCAAGACCTCCTCAACCCAACCCCTAGCATGTTCTACTTCAAATCAAACCGGAACTCTTCGAATCTTCGATCGAAGAACCGAGTCAAAACCAAATTACCCCATTCAAGCCCAAACTCACACATAACCCTCGCCTGACCTGCCCCATAACTAATCCAAGCCTATTTTTGTTCGAATCTGGCCAGAAACCATCAAGCCCCAAAACCAAGTTGCAAGAACCCTAAATTTCGGAATAGGGATATTTTCATCGGATTGCGGAGAAATTAAGGTCTAATAGACTTTAATTAACTTGTTTTCATTTGAAAACATTTCAATTAAAGTCCCTTCGACCTCAAATACAAAAATTCAAGTTCAAGTCCAAATAATCCGTTTCTGTTTCGATTCGGATTCTGTCCATGTGTTTGAGGTACTCTTTCTTTCATTTCTTTCTTTTTTTATTTTATTTGTTTTGATTATTGTTCGTCCGTCTATTGCGATTTCTCTATTTTTCATTTCCTTCTCGAAGACCTTTTATTTGGTCACTTTATTTCTGATTGTTGGTTGTAAATGTGATGGGTATAACATAAGAATTCGATTCGATTAATATCGTCGAATGATTAATTCTGCACTTTTGTTACCTATTCTGTCTAAAAAGTCTATGACTCTGTTGGATTGAAGTGAATTGTTTGCGTTTGAATTAAGAAATGAATTGGTTATAGCTATATAATTCTTATTAGTTATTGATCAAATATTGGTTATATTTTAGTGGGATTCTTTACATTTTTTCGGTTTAAAATATAGAACATAATAAGGGATTTAAGATTTGAGATTAAAAAACATTTGAAATGTGAGTTGGTCTGTCAATTTGGGAATCTCATGATTAATAAAGAAAGAATGTTGAGCTGTTTTAGCACCTTGTAAGTGGAAAGATCAGGAATAACATGGGTTTTTAATTAAAAAAACTAAAAGGGGCAATAAGATTAACAGGCTTTTAATTATACAACTAAGAAATAGGACTGTTTGGTTATAGATGAATAGTTAGGGGCTGCTGTTAAGAGGTGATAATTGAGTAGGAGGTGCCTTTTAACATTAATTAAGGGGTGGATATTGGTAGGGTTGAAAAGGGAGGTGCTAGTTGGACTTTAAGGGTTGAAATTGGACAGCAATTAGGGGTTTTACTGATTGAAAGAGATGCTTGTTCTGTTTTCTAGTCTATAAGAAGGGTACTTAGCCTTTCAAAAGAAAAAAAAAACAAACAGACATTCACTTTGAAACAACATATTTTGATATACTTTTAGACTTTGAGTAAGAAAAAACAGAATTTTACACACATTGTTCTGGAACACTTTTTCTTTTTCTGAAAAACATAAAATATTGCACTGTCTCATTGTTGCTCCTCTATGTTTTTGGTTTGAATTCAGTCTAGAATTGGTTTATGAATGTCATCACTAGATTAAAACCTTAGGAGTCCAGATTCTGCAATTGTTGGGTGAAAATTGGTTTGATTTTAGTTATAAAAAAGCCCTGATTTGGAGTTGTTTTAAGTCTGGAAATCATTATTGCATTACTGGAGGTTGCACTGATCTAGTTGTTGCTGGTTCTGTTGTCTACCTTGCTGTGTTACAACCTGTTGCTGACCCTTTCTACTTCATTTTGATACTATTTCAGGTACATCCTTGGTAACCATGTTGATTATGAAGTAAAAATTTGAGGAAAATGGGCTGATATTGAAGAGCAGAGATTTGTATTAACATAGTAGTTATATAACTATTCTACATGTATTGGATGAATATTGAGATACTTGCCTATTGCTTTAAATGTTTTTTTTTGTTTAAATTTTGCTAGAATTGCTACAACAAAATCGTATGGTTCATCTCTTTAAAACGAAGGTTCCATTTGAAGCTATAAGTTAGAATTTCTTTATCTAAATACTGGTATGTTGGGTTAAAACTCAGTTTTATGTCCTAGAGTATTGACTGAATGTCGAGGTAATATAAGTAACTGAAATAGACATTATGTTTTGCATATCTTGAAACTATAATGTGTATTATTAGTTAATGGGCTTCTCCATTTTAAAAATGTTACAAATCGGGAGACTATGGTTTAAAATTGTAGTAGAATCAAAAATTGTAGTAAAATTCAAAAGGCCTCAGACGACATTATACATCAGTATAAATCAATTTTGCTATTTGGAATTTTCGGGACTTACCTTAGAGGCAAATATGTATTGATATACTTATTCCTTTATTATCAGAATATATGATTCAGAATTGCAGGCATTAATGTAAAATTTCATTGTTGTGCCAAAATCCAGATTAGTCATGCGACAACAATGCTATTACAATAAATGTATATTTGCTAATATTGGTTCGTAGAAGTTTGGGGTTTGAACTCAGTTTGTTTCAGTAGTTTTAATTTTTACCATATTGGTTTTAATAAATTGGACGAGCCGCGCCAAATAAAATGCACAAATTGTGGAATCCTAATTATGTATATACTATATATTTATAAACATGTATACAATCTAATATTTTTTTAGCCGTTTATAATAGTTGAAGTGACCGTGCTAGAACCATGGGATTCGGGGGTGCGTAGGACCTTTCCTCGGGTCAACAGAATTCCTTACTTAGAATTTCTGGTTTGCAGACTTCATTTGGAAAGTCGAAATTTCCTCGATTCAGGATTTGGATAAATTGGTGACTTGGAACACCATAATTTATTCCAAGTGGCGACTGTGTACTAAATAAATAATTCTGTTTCGAATATTGTCACTTAAATTGGAAAAACCCCCTTGTACATTTATCCTTCGGGGTAAGCGCGCCAAAAGGAGGTGTGACATCTCTAGCGACTCTGCTGGGGAAACAAACCCAGAACCACTGGTTCAGGGTTTAAAGAATTCAAGCTTTGAATAATTAGTTTATTTGGCTTATTTATTATCTGATTTTATTATATGTTTGTATTTAATGTGCTAAATGTTGCTTTTACCGCTTTGATATTTTTTGAATTGTATATAAATTGTGCCGATACCCATTTTCCTCTTCCGATTCTCTTTGAAATATAATATCGGGCATTTGCGGGACATATCCCGTTTTCTCAAGATAGCTGTGGTGCTTAGCACCCGGTGAAGGATTTGTAGTCATACATGTTTAGGCGGGGAGTATTGTCAATTAAGCCGGAAAGCCATGCTACTGGTGCACTGACACTCCTCGGCTCGAATTGTCCGCTCGAGTTAAAACCACTCTAGACACCTTTTCCAACAGTATGATGACTTAGAATGACAAAATCTTATGCCAAATCACTGATATGAACGTCTATTTGCATCATGTGCATATTTGACTTAGGAGACTCAACACAGGGGTTGGGTCTGTCTAGGACAGGTGTACCTGAACCAAAAGACCAACTTGATGCATCTTTGTCTATGCATTTATTTGTTTCGATCTTACATGCCGACCGGTTTGTTATTAAAAAAGACAGAGGGTAAGAAGTGGAAAAATGTCAGGGTGTAAAATCAAAATAATTTTATGAAAATAGTCTATTTTTCTTAGAAAATATTTTTTTTTGAAAAAAAACAAAAAAGAAATTGGAAAAGAAATCTCCGAATAATTTTGTTAATTTTTAAATAGTTAGTTTCTTTGGAAACATTTTTTTTTAAAAAAAATTAAATAAATTTTCTTAGTTTTACGAAAATTAGTTTCTTTTAAATGTTGAAAAATGAAAAAAAAAATTCAATAGTTTTTGTTAAAAGTAAGTTAGTTTCTCTGAAAATAATTTGTTTTGAAAAAATGTTGTTAAAAATAGTTTGTTTTCTTTTCTTAAAATAATTTGGTTCTTTTATTTACGAACTACGTCGTTTGATTCTCACCGAGCGTAAGATATGTAGGCAACCCTTATCGGGCTCAACTAATACTGCTTTTTTGAAAATAAAAAAAAAGTAAAATTATTAAAATTAGGAGGTTTGTCCTTAGTCAAGAGTTAGGAAATTTTGCGAAAATAGCTAAACGCTTCAAAAGGGCGGCCGAAGGACTAATTTTGCAAAAAAGGAACATAGTCCTCACACCGGTATCCTGTTACACAGCCTTCAAATCTTCTTCAAGTGTTGAAAGGCCGTGTTAACAAGATTCATTTTATTTAAAAAAAAATAGTAACAAAAACAAAACAAAAAAAGAGAACTTTTGGGAAAAGTTCTTAAGTTTAGTTTTATCATTTCTAGGATCAGCATGACTTCATCGCAAAGAATCGGCCAGAAAAGGGCGAGAGATGAAATGCCACCCATGTTCATGGTCCAGGACAAAACCCCGGATCAGCTCTGTAAATGGTGGGCTAGTTTTTCGGCTTAGGATAGAAATCAAGTCCACAAGCACCTCAAGTTTCTTCCGGACATTATGATGATAAAACCGGACAAAAATCTGATCAGAGCTTTAATGAGTTTTTGGGACTCAACAAGTAATGTTTTCAGATTTTGAGACTGCGAAATGACGCCCACTTTGGAAGAACTGGGCGGACCCACAAGGCTTGGGAAAGATTTGCGCAAAAAGAGACCCGCAGCTCCTAGGCAAATGGGTGTGAATAATTTCTTGAAGAAGTTATGTGTATGACGAGTTCCCATGGGTTGTTTGGAGAATGGTTGGGTGCCACTGGAGTATCTCTATAACAGATTTGGTGATAAGAAAGGGTTCGAGAAATTCTCAAACACTGAATTTGTTAACCAATTGAATTATGATGCTTGGGAAGATCTAAGGATCTACGCCTTCATGATCGCTTTTCTGGGAACCATGGTTTTTCCTGAACGTGGCGGACGCATCAGAATCCGTTTGGCTACGGTGGTCTCATATTTACAGAGTGACAAAGAACACACTATTCTTCATATGATCTTAGGAGACATCTTCCGGGCCAGAACTCGGCGTCAAGAAGGATGGGATTATTTTGAAGGTTGTAACATTTTATTACAAATGTGGTTTGTAGAGCATCTCTATCATCACCCAATTGTGATAGACTTCAATGTGGACTGGCTAAAATACGTTCGTTGTCATATGAACAGAGCTGCCCATTGCAACCTTCCAAATGACTTATGGACTTGGCAAGAACTTCTCGACTCTTTGAGAGCAGACAGAGTCACCTGGAATTATTATTGGTTCCCGTCCACTAATATCATGCACATGTCAACATATCGCCCATTCTACATACTAATGGGTTTCAGGGGTTTCCATCCATATGGCCCGCTACGTGTCATGCAGCAGCTGGGTAGAGAACAAAAAAGGCCCCCGATTGAAGATATGCGATCATTCACATGGGAATTCATGACGGAGGAGCTCCCAAGAGAGACTTATGCACAAAAGGTGTGGTTCGGTAGTCAACTCTCCGACATCGACGAAATGGTTGCCGATCGAGAATGAGGAGAAGTGAGCCTCGCATATCTTGAATGGTTCCAAAACCGATCAATGCCCGAGCAAATAGCAGAAAGGTCAGTAAAATATGCCGTCGAATGGGAGAAAGAGATAGAAACCAGAGTTAGGGAGGCTAGACGTGAAACGGTGCAAGATTTCCAATCTTGCATTAACACCTTAAAAGAGGATAAGGGAATCCTTGAAGCTGCCATGGACATACAACAGGTTGATTTCGATCAGGAAAGGGTCGGCTGGGAGCAGGAAAGATAAACACTCCGAACTCAAATTCAGGAGATGCTATTAACCACAGAAAGATCGAGGAGAAGTCGAAATGATGAGATGCTTATGAACGACTTGGAAAGGAAAGCCTTTGAGCACCAGGAAGACTTGGAAAAGGCAGAAGCGGCTTTAGTTGCAATCCGGACAAAATGGAGAAGAGCAGCCCACCAAGAAGTACTTCATCTACAACGGATAGAGAAATATTATGGGGCGATCGTCACTGATTTAAGAGACGCAAATGCCGCTTTTAGAGAGCAAATTATCAAGCAAGCCCGAGATGCCAAAGCAGATAGAGACCGCTGCCACGACTTAATGGCACGAATGGAGAGTCAAATAGATAGGATTTTGGATCAAGTCTCCGGTAAAGCTCAAGTATTGATGGCAAAGAACCGACACATAGGGCAATTGCTTAGAGAAAAAGATATGATAAGGGCCAGGATCAATGAAATCGGGCACTATATCACTATAAGATGCCTGACTTGCGAACAAGTACCCCGGCCTACCCTCATCTCTTCAATCATGGGATGTGTCCACCAAGTCATGGTAGATTTGGGGAGTTTACAGAGAAATATTACACCGAGAACCACAGCAAGGACAAACAACGCCTCACGAGTGCAAAGATTCAAAGCGTTGGAACTTGCTTAGAAGAGTCTGCCTTTTTTTTCACTTTTAGAGTCTGTTTGTCCTTTTAAAGTTTTCCTCCATTGTCGTCTTTTTTCAAAGTGTTTCAAGTTGAAATTTGTGAAATAAAATTAAAAAAAATATTTCATTCGTATCTTATGTTTCTTGTTTCCGAACTACGCCCGGCCTGATTCATGCAGGGACATGATACGTCGGAAATCCACATAAGATTCGACCATCAACAAAAGAAAAGAAAAGCGAAACAAAAAGGGAAGATAAACGAAAAGAATTTGGTAAAAAAAGGAAGAGGATGAAAGCGAATGAAAGTACAAACCAGAATAACGCATCGCGATCGAATACATGTAGCAACACAATCAACTGTATAAGTGCATCGCACCCAACGTGAGATTACTTATCTGTTATGTTATTTCAGACTAACCATTTGTTTGCCAAATTCCTGATTTTAGTAAAGAGTGGTTGATTTTATGGTAATCTGGCATCACACTCATACTTCACGAGGTCCAAAGGAAGAGTTCAGCAGCCCGAAAGTACCCATCCTTATTTCACAAGGTCGAAAAGACGTGCCAACATGTCTTCAGAAATCCCTCTACCAACCATTACCGTTTCGGAAGAAAGCTCCATAACAACCATTCCGACTACTAAGTAAGCAGCTGCGGAGAAAAATAGGGTCTTGTGCTACCGCATGATGGAGATGTTAGATGATTGGAATAACAGGAAAGAGCCACCAAGTCTGATCCCTGGGTTCCTTGAACAATTCCTCAGATCAAGTGGGATTTCTAATACCCCCACCGATTACCCACCTACTCTGTTTGTTTATTCCAATGTCGCAGCCCTCTTCGAATCACCCTCCACTTCCTATCCTCGTTTGGTAGCATTGGATACATCCACAAGAACATCAGTCGGTTTTCCAGTTCCAATCACGGCGCATCCCGCCACACATACTCCTTTCTTTGATTCCTCGCCCTTTACATTCCCGTTACCACCCCTTGCATGGGATCCTACCCAGGTTGCTGCCAATATCTGTCCTCGGCCACTTCAATATGAGTTCAAACCAAGCCAAAATCTAAAAGCTCCCGATCAAGACGAAATGACAAAAAGAATGAGAAGCTTGGAGCAGAGTTTGAAAAACATGCAAGGTCTGAGCAGGCAGAAAAGTGTTTATTACGCCGATTTGTGCATGTTCCCACATGTAAATTTTCCATCGAGATTTAAAACACCGAAGTTTGAAAAATATGATGGGCATGGTGATCCTATTGCTCACCTCAAGAAGTATTGCAATCAGTTGCGAGGTGCCGGTGGAAAGGAAGAGTTGCTAATGGCATATTTCGGAGAGAGTCTGGTTGGGATAGCCTCAGAATGGTACATGGACTAGGACATATCTCGCTGGCACATTTGGGACGATTTGGCCAGAGATTTTGTTAAACAATTGCAGTACAACATCAACATTGCACCGGATAGGAACTCTTTATCGAATTTGAAGAAGAAGCCCTTAGAGAACTTCAGGGAATATGCCATCAAGTGGCTTGAACAAGCTTCTAGGGTGAAACCCCCCATGGATGAAATCGAAATGGTCACGACCTTCCTCCAGGCTCAGGAGCCGGACTATTTTCAAAACATGATGTCAGCGATGGGAAAACCTTTCATTGAAGCAATCAAGATTGGAGAGATTGTGGAGAATGGCTTAAAATCTGGTAGAATTTTGAGTCAAGCGGCCATTCAAGCAACCTCCCAAGCCATCCAAGGCGGGTCTGGAGGGATGCACAGGGGCAAAAATAAAGAAGAGACTGTCATGGCAGCAGTAGAAGATAGAAGATATCGAGCCCCAAGGCAGGTATTCTCTAAAAGGGCACCCCAGTATTACTATTTACACCACGGCATGACCTATGTTCCTCCGCCTCTACCCTACGCGGTCATGAATGCTCAACCTTTTGCACGGCCGCAGCCACCAGCGAACAGAAATCCACCTCTATTCCAAAGAAACCAACCTCCCTACCTAAACCAATACAACCGCCGACCAAATAACACCCGCCACCGTGAGCCACCCAAGAAGAACATTACACCAATTGGGGAGCCATATTCCACTCTCTTTCCCAAACACAGGCAAGAGAACCTATTGCAGCGCGTTCCGTAAAATAGGTAGAATTCGGACTCTCCTGCCTTCCAAAGAGGAAAATACTGTGCCTACCATTCAGGGGTTGAGCGGCATAGCACCGACAATTGTTGGACTCTGAAAAAGGCGGTGCTAGATCTAATCAATCAAGGGAGGATAGTTTTCGCAGATGAAGACGTCCCAAATGTGACAAATAACCCATTGCCAGCCCAGAATTACGGGCCAGTAATTGGGATGATTTGTGAAGATAAAGAGTTTGACCCGGCCTTAAAAGCGATAATTGCCATCGCTGGCATGGAGAAGCAGCCTGAAGTTACCCCAAAATAAGAGAAAGTGGGGAATAAGATTGAAGTTGCCAAGACTGGATCTGAAAAGAAGATCGAAATGAAGGCATCGTCTCAAAAGAATGGAGTTCGTTACCTCCCGCGAGGCCGAGTGGAAAGACCCCTGTCAATAGGTGCCCCCAAAAAGTTTCATTTGAAGAGGGAAACAATAGTGTATGTACCAAAGGGAACCTATGTGGCCCGAAAGCCAATTGAATCACTACAACCAGATAAACCCATGGTTATTGCACGTGTGCAGCAAAAACCCATGACAGATCTATCCGCCGTACCTTGGAGCTATCAACGGACACTCGTTACACGCAAAGGAAAAGAGGTCGCAGGAGAATCATCTGGGAGCATCTTGGGGAAAAAGTATTTGAACACGCAGGAGATAAATAATGCCACACAAAGGCATTTCCCATCCAAAAAACCTGTAAGCGCAGAAGAAGTAGAGGTCTTTTTTCAGAAGATGAAGTTGCCTAACTATGAGGTAATTGACCAACTGCGCAAATACCCGGAGCAGGTATCCATGTTGTCCCTGTTAATGAATTCTACTGAACATCAAAACGTTTTGTTAAAAACCTTGAATGAGGCATATGTGCCTAATGAGATTTCTTCTGAACAACTTGAAAGAATGGCGGAGAGGTTCTTCGCAGTCAATCACATTTCCTTCAGTAAGAGGGATTTGCCTCTGGAAGGGGCGGCCCACAACAAAGCTTTGCATTTGACTATCAAATGTGAAAGCTACTACATAAAGAGAGTCATGGTGGATGAGGGCTCAGGAGTAGACGTATGCCCACTTTCCACTCTGGACTGCATAGGAATTGGAGCTGAAAGAATTCGACCCAAAAACATATGGGTGCGCGCCTTTGATGGTGTGAAGAGAGACATGGTCGGGGAGATTGATGTAATTTTGACCATCGGCCCGGTAGATTTCGAAGTGACATTTAAAGTTTTGGATATGGATACTTCCTACAACTTTCTTCTGGGAAGACCATGGATTCATGCAGCTGGGGCTGTACCCTCTACCCTCCTTCAGATGCTAAAGTTTGAACACAAGGGACAAGAAATCATGGTCCACGGGGAGGACGAGCAGTCGATCTTTCGGGACCCATCCATCCCATGCTTAGAAGCGTAAGAAGGAAGCGAACACATCGTTTATCAAGCTTCCGAGGTTGTATTGGCAGACCAACACGAAGAAGGGAACCCTTGCCCCCAACCCTTTTTGTCTAATGCCTCCATCATGGTGGCAAAAGAAATGATCAAACACGACTTCCAACCAGGAAATGATTTGGGAAAGTCCTTGCAAGGAGTGTCAAAGCTAATAACTTTGCCCACAGCTGAAAAGTTCTTTGGAGTAGGTTTTCGCCCTACCTCTGAAGATATGAAATGGGCCAATAAAAGAAAGGAAAAGGGATGGGTTCTACAACGACCGATGCCACATTTGTACCAAACTTTTGTTCGACCCAGAAACAGTGAAGAAGAAGAAGATGAGGTCTTCACATCAGAGGAAATCAAAGACATCTGTGGGGCTATGAGGCAAATGCTTTACAATGTTAACATGGTTCAATTGGGAGAAGGTACAAGCACCGCTGAGGTGCTGTATGTGGGCCCAAAAGCCAAATTGAAAAATTATAAGGCCACACCATTCCCAGTCAGGCGGGAGTTCTGGTAGATTTGTCCTGATCACAAGTTACTTCAGGACGTAACTTGGATGTTTTTCTTTGTTTTCTTGTATTTTCAGTCTTCCAAATGTAACTTTGTTTATCTTCAGAAAATTCCAAGAAAATGAAATAAATATTTCATCATTTTGCACTCTTTCTAATTTTTTGTTATTTATTCTTTCTTATCAGTCCTAATAATGCGGCTTTAAATAACATGACATGCTTGCGGACTTCATGCTCAAATCTGAACGCTCCGCCTAATCTGGAAATAATGAACCAAGAACCGGAATATGATAAAAAGGAGGCTTTTAGAGAAATAAATCGAGAATTGAAACATTTTGAGAATAAACCTAAGACGAACTTGAATGATACTGAACCGGTTAATTTGGGAACTGCTGAAGAGGTCCGAGAGACCATAATAAGCATCCACACAGATGAGAAAACTCGAGATGCGATAATCCAGCTTTTGTTTGAATTTAAAGATGTGTTTGCTTGGTCTTACGATGACATGCCAGGATTAGGAGCAGATCTAGTGGTGCACAAGTTGCCAATCTACTCTGACTGTCGCCCAGTGCAACAAAAGCAAAGGAAGTTCAAAACTGACATCAGTGATAAAATCAAAGAAGAAATCACTAAGCATTTAAACACAGGGGTAATTCGGGTGGTACAATACACCACGTGATTAGCTAATGTTGTGCCTGTGCCAAAGAAGGACGCAAAGACTCGAGTATGCGTGGATTACCAAGATCTGAATAAAGCAAGTCCTAAAGATAACTTTCCTTTATCGAACATCCACATCCTCGTTGATAACTGTGCCAAACATGAGATACAATCGTTTGTGGATTGCTATGCGGGATATCATCAAGTGTTGATGGATGAAGAGGACGCCGAGAAGACTACTTTTACCACACCTTGGGGAACTTACTGCTACCGGGTCATGCCATTCGATTTAAAAAATGCTGGAGCAATGTACATGAGAGCTATGACTACCATTTTCCACGACATGATGCATCAGAAAATAGAGGTGTACGTAGATGACGTGATCCTCAAATCCAAAACTCAGGGCGATCATGTACGAGACTTAAGGAAATTCTTTGAGAGTTTGCGGAAGTACGACTTGAAGTTGAATCCGGCCAAATGCGCTTTTGGAGTCCCATCCGGTAAACTCTTAGGTTTCATAGTCAGTAGAAGAGGTATTGAATTGGATCCCACAAAGATAAAATCCATCCGGGATCTACCTCCTCCCAGAACAAAGAAAGACGTAATGAGTCTTCTGGGCCGACTAAACTACATCAGTAGGTTCATCGCCCAATTGACTTTTACATGTGAGCCCATATTCAAGTTGCTGAAGAAAGACGTTGCAATCAAGTGGACAACTGAATGTGAAGAAGCTTTCGAGAAAATCAAAGAATATTTGTCGAAACCTCCAGTCTTAGTCCCGCCAAAGCCAGGGAGACCTCTTTTCTTGTATTTAACAGTCTTGGAAAACCCTTTTGGCTGTGTCCTCGGGAAACGTAACGTGACAGGGAAGAAAGAGAAGGCAATATACTACCTGAGCAAGAAGTTCACTAGTTATGAGGTCAAGTACACTTTGCTGGAAAGAACGTGTTGTGCTTTAACTTGGGTCGCTCAGAAATTGAGACACTACCTCCAAGCTCATACGACTCACCTCATTACCCGGTTGGATCCTTTGAAGTATATATTCCAGAAACCAATGCCCAGTGGAAGATTGGCAAAATGGAAAATCCTTCTCACTGAGTTTAACATAGTCTATGTCACTCGCACGGCAATGAAGGCCCAAGCGTTGGCAGATCACTTGGCCAAAAACCTGATCGACGAGGAGTATCAACTATTGAATACATACTTTCCTGATGAAGAGGTGAACACGACAGAAGTTGTTTCAGAGGACAGTCATTCTTGGAAAATGCTCTTCGATGGGGTGGTAAATGCTAAAGGCATAAGGATTAGGGCAATCTTGATCTCTCCTACCGGTCAGCATTACCCAGCTACGACTAGGCTCCGTTTCTTTTGCACGAACAATACGACTGAGTATGAAGCTTGCATCATGGGTATGAACATGGCAATTGATCAGGGCGTTGAAGATTTGTTGATCATGGGAGATTCGGATCTAATTATCAAACAATCTGAAGGTGAATGGGAAACTCGGGACGTTACGCTCCTCCCTTATTGATAACATGTGAATATTCTTGGCAAGCGGTTTGCATCGATAGAGTTCAGGTACATCCCACGATGTCACAATGAACTGGCTGACGCACTTTCCACTCTAGCTTCAATGGTACCTTATCCAGGCAATGCCCATGTCGATCCTTTGGAAGTCTAAATCAAGGAAAGACACGGTTATTGCAATGCAATTGAAGAAGACCAAACATCAAGCCATGGTACTACGATATCGGGAGATTCTTGAAAACACAAGAATACCCCGAACATGCTACTGGAGATCAAAAGAGGTCCATTAGGTGACATGCAGGTGCTTTCTTTTTGAGCGGTGAGGTTTTGTATAAAAGAACCCCGGATCTTAACCTCCTAAGGTGTGTTGATGCCGAGGAAGCAGGAAGAATCATGCATGAAGTACACGTAGGAGTGTGTGGGCCTCATATGAATGGGTATGTCTTGGCCAAGAAAATCCTTCGAGCTGGGTATTATTGGATAACCATGGAGAAAGATTGTTTCAGTTTTGTCCGGAAATGCCATCAATGTCAGGTACATGGAGATCTGATTCATGCACCTCCAATTGAGCATCCTATGTCAGCACCGTGGCCTTTCGTCGCTTGGGGAATGGATGTCATCGGCCCAATTGAGCCGAAAGATTCAAATGGGCACCGATTCATACTGGTCGCTATCGATTACTTCAAGAAATGGGTCGAAGCCATCACTCTCAAATCGGTCGCTAAGAAAGCTGTGGTGGATTTTGTACACTCAAATCTTATCTGTCGTTTTGGTATACCTGCAACTATCATCACAGACAATACTGCAAATTCGAATAGTCGTTTGATGGAAGAAATATGCGAGCAATTCAAAATAACGCATAGGAACTCCACTCCTTATCGGCCGAAAGACAATGGTGCCGTTGAAGCAGCCAACAAAAACATTAAGAAGATTTTGAGAAAAACAATCCAGAGTTCTAGAGAATGGCATGAACAATTAACTTTCACCTTACTGGGATATCGTACTATAGTGCGCACATCGGTAGGAGCAACCCCATACCTGCTAGTCTATGGAACCGAGGCTGTGATACCAGCAGAGGTAGAAATTCCTTCACTCCGGACGATTGTCAAAGTAGAGATTGAAGATAGAGAGTGGGTTAAGACTCGATTGGAGCAGTTAACTTTGATCGACGAAAAGCGAATGGCTGCGGTCTATCACGGACAATTGTACAAACAAAGGATGGCTCGTGCTTACAACAAGAAAGTACGACCAAGAAATTTTGAAGAGGGTCAGATGGTTTTAAGACGCATTCTTCCGCATCACCAGGAAGCGAAAGGATAATTCGCTCCTAATTGGAAGGGGCAATACATCATCAGGAAGATACTGCCGAGAGGAGCGTTATACTTAGGGGATATGGAAGGAAAAGATCCAGAGACAGCTGTGAATGCAGATGTTGTCAAAAGGTATTATGTCTGAGTTTGCTTCGGTGATGTCCTTACAAGTCGAAATGATTGAAGGCTTTTATTCCCGCTACCCAAACACTACCAACCCTTTTTGTAAACTCTTTGAGCCTGTTACATTTCCTTGGCTACCCTCTTTGGAATCCAAAACCAAATTAAAAACAAAAAAACAAAACAAAGTTCCTGAACTACGTTCTGACTTGATTCCGAAAGGATACGTAGGCAACCTCTCCCTGAGGTTCAGTCACACCAAACCAAAAATCCCAATTTCCCTAAAAATGAAACTGGGGCAGATGATATGGCGATTCAGTTTAGATCCATCAAGATCGATGCGGAGAAATAGAAACTGAGAAAACATCATTGTTGGGATCCGAAGCGTCTGGAATGAAAAGAAATTAAATGAGAGAGTCTTATTGGTGAAAACTTTCGGGCACCATAAGACAATGAAAGTAGAGAAATACAAAATGAGAGAGTCCGTTAGTAAAATTTCGCAAAGAGTGCTATCTGGCGATGGTGAGAAGAGAAATGAGAGAGGTCGATTAGCGAAAACCCTCAAAAGGGCGCTATTAACCGAAAAGGGTATTTCACCACTAGAGGTCCTGGCACAACTCCCTAGCTTGGAAACACAGACCCATTTTGGTTCATAAGGAAATGAGAGTTTGTGACGATCGAGCATTTAGTTCGAGAAGCATGTCATGTCAGTTTGAAGTCAGCATACACCTCAGATAAGTCCTTCTTTTTCCCCAAAAGGGACGCTTCTATTTTGATTCATTTTTTTTATTCCCTTGATCATTTCTCTTTAAATCCCTTTCTTTTTAACTTTGAATTCCGAAATTATTACAAAGAAAGGTGACAGGACCGTTTATACAGAATTCTGTCTCGTAAAGAAGAAAGACCCAGCCTCAGTGGTGTATTGATACAATTCCGATTGATCATGATGATTGATTATTTCCAAAAGAAAGGATGTTAGGAATGAAATGGAAATCAAAGGCTAAGGTCTTAGAAGAAACGGAATGAGACAAAAAAATAGAGCCCATACAGGAAAATCCTCACAGAAACCCGAGGCTAAACCCGGTCAGTTTGAAAGGAAGTCACCCCAAAGCCAATTGGTAGCAAAATTCTCAATGGAAATGGGGCAAAGATCAAGCAATGAAGATAATCAAGGCCAAAAAGTCAACCTCTTTTTCAAATAATAAAATGTTCTTTGTTGAAAGCAGGTCTATTTAATTGTGCAAGAAGAAGGTACAGCCCAAAGAAGTGAAATACGCGAGCATTGAAATGGCTCTGAAACAAGGAGAATGCCTAAATAGGGAAGTTTCTTTTCAAAAGCTTTATGCATTTGTTGATGGGTAAAAGGAAAACGCCTAAAAGAAGATCCAAAATGAAGAAGAAAAGAAAGGAAAATGAAAACTCCAAAAAGAGAATCAAATCATGTCAGTCCAATATCTGTTTGAACCGGTCAGAAAACCGAGGGCCTTCCGGCCAGAAAGCAGTGAGACGTTGTTTTGATTTCCGGCCAGAAAGCCGTGAAACTTTCTTTAGAAATCCCCGGTTAGAAAATTGAGGATCTCCTAGTTAGAAAACTGCGGGGTCGCTTCTTAAAACCCCGATCAGAAAACCGAGGGTCTTTCAGCCCAGAAAGCCACGAAACATTATTTTGAATTCCGGCCAGAAAACAGTGAAAACTTTCTTTAAAATCCCGGTCAGAAAATCGAGGATCTCCCAGTCAGAAAACTGCGGAGCTATTTCTTTAAACCCTGGCCAGAAAACCGAGGGTCTCCCGACCAAAAAGCCGTGAAACATTGCTTTTGAATTTCGGCCAGAAAGCCGTGAAACTCTTCTTCAAAATCCCGATCAGAAAACCGAGGATCTCCCAGTCAGAAAACTAATGAGCCATTTCTTAAAACCTCGGCCAGAATACCGAGGGTCTTCCGGCCAAAAAGCCGTGAGATGTGGTTTTGAATTCCGGCCAGAAATCCGTGAAACTTTCTTTCGAAATCTCGGTCAAAAAACTGAGGATCTCCCAGTCAGAAAACTGCAGAGCCGCTTCTTAAAACCCCGACCAGAAAACCGAGGTTCTTCCAGCCAGAAAGCCGTGAGACATTGTTTTGAATTCTGGCCAGAAAGCCGTGAAACTCTTCTCCAAAATCCCGGTTAGAAAACCGAGGATCTCCCAGTCAGAAAACTGTGGAGCTGTTTCTTTAAACCCCGGCCAGAAAACCAAGGGTCTTTCCGACCAGAAAGCCACGAAACATTATTTTGAATTCCGGCAAGAAAGCTGTGAAATCTTTCTTTAAAATCCCGATAAAAAAACCGAGGATCTCCAAGTCAGAATACTGCGGAGCTGTTTCTTTAAACCCCGGCCAGAAAATAGAGGGTCTACCGACCAGAAAGCCGTGAAACATTGCTTTTCAATTCCGGCCAGAAAGCCATGAAACTCTTCTTTGAAATCCCGGTCAGAAAACAAAGGATCTGCCAGTCAAAAAACTGAGGAGCCGCTTCATAAAACCCCGGCCAGAAAACCGAGGGTCTTCCTGCCAGAAAGCGGTGAGACGTTGTTTTGAATTCTGGCCAGAATGTCGTGAAACTTTCTTTCAAAATCCCGGTCAGAAAACCGAGAATCTCCCGGTCAGACAACTTTGGAGCCTTTTCTTTTAAACCCCCGCCAGAAAACCAAGATTTCTTCCGGCCAAAAAGCCGTGAAATAACGCTTTTTTAATTCCAGCAAGAAAGCCATGAAACTTTCTTTCAAAATCCCGGTAAGAAAAACGAGAATCTCCCGGTCAGAATAGAGTGGAGCCATTTTTTTAAACCACGGCCAGAAAACCGAGGTTTTTTCCAGCTAGAAAGCCGTGAAAAAATGCTTTTGAAATCCGGCCAGAAAGCCATGAAAACATTCTTTCAAAAATCCCGGTCAGAAAACCGAGGATCTCCCAGTCAGAAAACTGCGGAGCCGTTTCTTAAAAACCCCGGCCAGAAAACCAATAGTCTCCCGGCCAGAAAAGCGTGGAACGTTTATTTGTGAAACTATGGTTTTAAAAATCAAGATTCTCTTGACCAATACCAAAGAGTCTTTTTAATCATTTTTATGTGTCAGAACTAACTCACGAAATTTTACTAATGAAACTGGGGCAGAAAAATTTCGTTCGTTTGTTCGTTTCGTTGTTTAAATAGGTTTGACATAGGGACATAGTGAGTCCCAATCTAGAATGAAGAAAAAGAGAAAAGAAACAAAAGAAAACGAGTTTAAATGTTAGAGCAAACAGAAGCGCGAATTGCTCAGAATCTGATTGAAGTCGCGAGTTCCGCCAATTCCATTTCACTCAATGTTACAGAAATAAACAAGAACGTACAGCTTGCGAGCATCAAGATTCAGATCGAGGTCTATAGCAAAATCATCTAAGACTCAAGATCAATTTTTCAACAGAATCATAGATAGGAATCTTGTAACTCATAGTGGATAGCATAGCTAGCTTAGCTTTAATTTCTCTTTTGGTGTAATAAGGAGGTCAGCAAGCAGTAAACAGCAACTGCAGCAACGATAGGAACAGTAACAGCAACATGACAGTCCATGGTAGTCCCATCTACCAAAACTTCCCGAACTACATTGACCGGATACCTGTTTAGCCCAGGATATATAGGAAGCCTCCCGAAGCAAAGGCTCGGTCAAGATCTTTTCAAAATGCTTCACATGGAGTGCTTAAATGGGAGAAAAATTGCTCGTATTTGCTCATTTATCTTTTCACGAAAACTCTTCGCATTTACGCGCAAAGAGGGGCAGTTGTGAGCACGTGATTTTTGCCCTACAAGAGAATCACTCCCAAATTCAAAATAAAATAGTTTTTGCGTTGCGTGGGATTTTCTGTAAATTTTATGCCATTTCTTAATTACTTATTTTGCATCCTTTGTCTATGCGTGTCATTAGTGAATTAATAATAAAAAGACAAAAAAATATTGCATTTAGGACTCAAATTTATAATTAGGAATTAATTAGTGTTTTTATGGTTTAGTTTTTTTTTTGTTTTAATTATTTAGGATTTTAAATGAAGGAAATAAAAAAAGAAAATGAAGCAAAACCGTATTTGGGCTACTTCAGGCCAACCAAAGACCAAGCCCAATATCAAACCAAGCCCAGTCCTAGGCCAGAGCTGGTCAAAGACCTGGACGTGCCCCTAACGACCCCGTCTTGATTTCGTTGACTGATCCAAGCCGTTAAGATCATTTGATCTAATGGCTCGGATTGATCGAACCAATCCAATATACCAACAGGCGAAAATCATTTAAGAACCCTAATCTCCCTCTCGTCTCTAACCCTAGAGGCGTTACACCGCCGCCGCCACCGTGTTCCACCCACTGGAAATCGCCTCACGGTGGTTCCGGTGGTCCAAATCACCCCAAATTTACACCCCTAACTCCCCAAGACCTCCTCAACTCAACCCCTAGCACGATCTACTTAGAATCAAACCGGAACTCTTCGAATCTTCGATCGAAGAATCGAGTCAAAACCAAATTACCCCATTCAAGCCCAAACTCTCACATAACCCTCGCCTGACCTCCCCCATAACTATTCCAAGCCTATTTTTGTTTGAATCTGGCTGGAAACTATCAAGCCCCAAAACCAGGTTGCAAGAATCATAAATTTCGGAATAGGGTTATTTTCATCGGATTGTAGAGAAATTAAGGTCTAATTGTAACGACCCGGCCGGTCGTTTTAGAAACTTACGCCCCGAACCCCATCTAACTATTCCCCTAAGTTCATTTCTGCTATTGTGGTTTGTCGGGAGGGTCTGTTTTTGGAATTCAGAATGTTTTGGGACACTTAGTCCCTAATTGGGAGCTTTATAGTTGGAAAATGGCCCGTAGTCGGAATAGTGTTAAGACGACCTCGGAACAGAAATATGATGATTTCATTAGCTCCGTTAGGTAATTTTGAGGTCGGGAGCACATTCGGAATGTATATTGGAGGTATGTAGCTCAATTAGGCTTGAAATGCTGAAGATGGAAATTTTGGCGAATCTGAAGGATAGGTGAGATTTTGATCCGGGGCTCAGAATGGAATTCCGACAATTTCCGTAGCTTCGTTATGTGATTTTCGATATGTCTACAAATTGTCAGGTCATTCGGACGTCGTTTGGTCGGGTTTTTGATTGAATGTTGATTTCGGAAGTTTTGAAGAAACTTAGGCTTGAATCCGTGGGAAAATGGCGATTTTGATGTTTAGGATGGTGTTTTTATGATTGGAACAAGTTCGTATCGTCTTTTCGAGTGTGTTGGTGGCTTTTTTTGGGGTCCCGGGGGCCTCGAGATGAATTCGGACAATCAAACGGGCATTTTGAAGCCTTGAAAACCTGCAGAAAATTACAGGTCAGTGCAGCAGAGAATTGGCCTTCGCGTTCGCGTGAAGGTGGCCGCATTCGCGTAGGCTAGCCCGACCAAGGCATCGTGTTCGCGTGAGGACCTACGCATTCGCGTAGGTGGTGTGGTGTGATGCTTCGTGTTCGCATGATCTGGGGTTGGAAACGCGTAGAAGGGGAGAAGTCAGCATCGCGATCGCAAGACCCGCTGTCGCGTTCGCGTATGGGTGAATTCTGGCGCCGGGGATTTTTGTGCTTCGCGGACGCGTGGGGGAGCGTCGCGTTTGCAAAGGGTAATTGGTGTAGGCCATCGCGGACGCGTGAGTAACTTCGCGGACGCGTAGGGTATTGGGGTCTGGCAGTGAGTTTAAGTTCAGAACATAACAGTCGCGACCCCCGTATACAAAAACGCCATTTTTGATGTACAAGAGAGGAAATTGAGGGGGAAACACTGGAATATCATCGGGAAATCATCGGGGGTAAGTTTCTTGGCCTTAATTCGTTAGTTTATCATGAAATCCATGATTATTTCACTATTAATGGAGGATTAATGGAGGGTTTGAGCCCTAGGCCTAAATTTTAGAAAATCTTTTATTTGAATGGGCAAATGGAGTCCGATTTTGATAAATTTTATTTGCACGGACTCGTGTTGAGATAAGGATGCTGAATATATATAACTTTCATAATTATTTGATAAGTGTACCGAAAGTCGGGTTTTGGCAACTTGTGGGTTTTGGTGTATTTTGAATTGTTTTGGTTGGGTAATGTCCAATTGGCCTATTTTGACGTGATTCTATTGATTTTTATCAGATACTACACCTGTGGAGGCTGACATTCACGGCAAAAGAGTTATCTCTTAGCGGTTTTGTACCGGAGTCGAGGTAAGTGGCTTGTCTAACCTCGTGTGGGGGAACCTTCACCCCTAGGATATTATGTGATAGTTGAAAAGCCTTGTACGCGAGGTGACGGGCGTGTACATGTGCCGGTTGTTGTAACTCACTTTACTTGAATTGTCCGATTAGCGATATTCCTGTTCTTAGTTGATTTAGTTGTTACATTTACCTGGTATTCATAATAAAAGCATGACTAGATATGATTTATCTGTCTATTTGCCTAATTGTCTTATATGAACTTTTTGCAGAAAAAATTGTTGATACTAGTTTTTGGTGAAGTTGTAGTTTAGCATATTATATTCCCTCTCTGCGTTTCTTTATTTGTTGTGTTGGTGGACTGCGGGTTCGATTCCCAGAGATCCCGGGGCTGTTGGTTCGATTCCTAGAGACCTAGAGTGGTATTATTTATGGACTGCGGGTTTGATTCTCGGAGATCCTGAGTTATTGAGATATGGACTGCGGGTTAAATTACCGGAGATCCTGAGTTATTGAGATATGGACTGCGGGTTCAATTCCCGGATATCCTAAGTTATTGAGATATGGACTGCGGGTTCGATTCCCGGAGATCCTGAGTTATTGATATATTATTGAGATATGGACTGCGGTTTCGATTCCCAGAGATTCAGTGATCATTGCGACACATCTTGAGGTATTGAGACCTGGGCTGCGGGTTCGATTCCTAGAGACCCAGAGATACTGTTATCGGGACTGCGGGTTAAATTCTCATAGCTCCTGGATTGTTGAGTATAGAGTGGGACTGTGGGTTCAATTCCCACAGGTCCTGGACTCGCTAATTGAGTTTTGTTGAGTTGGTTACTTGTTATTAGCTTAATTGTAGACGGTTGTAGTAATTTCTTTATTGTTGTTGTTTCAGATTCATTATTACATACACGGCTTATTATTGTTATCATCATTATGTTATTGTTATCTCTTAGTAGGGCCCTGACATTCCTCGTCACTACTCCATCGAGGTTAGGCTTGGCACTTACTGAGTACCGCCGTGGTGTACTCGTGCTACTCTTCTGCATACTTTTGTTGTGCAGATCCAGGTACATCAGGACATGCCCATACTAGGTGATATTAGCAGCACATTTGGAGACCTCGAGGTATGATCTGCTACGTCCGTGGATCCGGAGGCCCTCCTTCTATTCTGATAGTTCTAGTAGATGTCTTTCTTTCATTTCGTTGTTTTAGATACTCTTTATACATAGAGCCACAGTTGTATTTCTTTTAGTCTGTGTTACCGTGGGGTTCCGGGTCTTGGTGATGTTTTTATACAGTGTGTTGACGAGTGTATGTGCCAAGCGGCACGGATTACATTCATAATTATATCGTTTATCCATTATTTCTTGTTTATAGTTCATAACTTGTATATTCTGCAATGTGTTAGGCTTACCTAGTCGCGGGGACTAGGTGCCGTCATGACATGTTCACGATTGGTGAACTAGGGTCGAGACAATTTGGTATCAGAGCTCTAGGTTCATAGGAGTCACGGGACACAGACTGGTTACTTAGAGTCTCGCTGATCGATACGCAGACATCTGTATTTATCTACGAGAGGCTATGTAACTGTTTAGGAAACTCTTCAATTCTTTGAATTCCTTATCGTGCGTCATTTATTCAGTTGGAGCCTATGTCATACGTTCTTTTGCATCCACTTGTGTATTGAAATTGCGCGCTCGATATCAAGTATGCGTCGACGGTTCGTGACATTGCAGAGGGATTTCACGGGAGTCAAGAATTTACTCAACCATTGTTACCGCATGTCATACATATCGATAATGCAAGAGAATTGAGAGATATTCAATTGTGCACATGGGGGTGCAATAGGTTTTGACATTCGGTTGATAAGTATGGTCTTGAGAGGGTTTACTTAACTACCTAATCGTCACGGTAATGGTAGAATCACAAGGTGGATATAGATCTAAATATAGTTGGTGGTAATAAAGACTATATGGTTCATATGAGATAACTATTTAGCGAAGGATTCAGCCAGCAGAGATACTGGGGGAAATGAGTTTAACTATCTTAAGAAGGACATGTACCAAATGAATGTCTTGGACTGTCTTATGATGAAGATGTACAAATGATAAAGGCTATTGTCATGGATTAGCAAGATGTATCTTAAGGCTTCGTGCCAAGTGAAATAATTTCACTATCAATGATCAAATTATGGGTCATGTGTCATATCAGACTTGGCCTGCGATGTATTTAGGTTCTATTCAAAGAGTTCTTCAAAACTTACGGATGGGCAAGAGTTGAGGCACGTATGGTATGATGTTGGGACTTTTGATGTTCATGTGTCCCTAATAAACTCTACATTTCATTATCAGCAGGGAAAAGCTTCGACAAAGGCTACATGGTGCTTTGTAGGCGTGTGAGAATCATAGTATGTTTTAAGATATTGTTGGTAGAGAATGCTCGATGCATGGAGCGGGATGAATGTTTGGTGGTATTGGAATGAGGTCACACCCTATGGTGTTAGAGTGCTAATAGAGCACAGGTGGTTATATTCGTTGGATCAAGTGAGTTGTAGTTGAATAATAGTAAATGACTTGAGATAATGGTTCTAATGTGTTCGAGAGTTGTGTAATAGTGACTTCGGGCTAAGTGGGAGAGTCCCATCGCTTACGATTGGGTCGCATGGATAATTACCTGTGTGAGTCTGGATACTAGCGTATTATTGTGTTATTGCAGCCACGGGAAAAGACCATGTATGGTAATTTGAGTATATGTATTGTTGAATGCATGTTATGATTAGCCTTACTGGCTTATGTTCAAACTTGAGGGAAGATTCATGATTTACGCCTCGCATAGGTGCAGGTTGCAAGGGAAGTGGTTCCGCTGGGGGCTTTATCGAGAGGGTATTCATATGTTATAAGATTCAGTAGAGTTAGTTGCATACTGGGGCAAGTCAGGACCGGATGGCTCTCAAAAGCGGTCCTATTGAATTCAAGGGGTAAAGTGTAGTGCCTGATAATTCTGAGTCTATAACTACCGTTGAGGCTCAAGCTTTTGAAGCAACTTAGGAAGAAAGGCACAAAATGTTCTATGATGTTTTACTTGTGGCGTAGCATTTGAGAGACATGAAATGGTAGTCATTTGTCAGACAGCATGGCCTCATGATTTAAGGTCACTCGGCGTGAGTGTGGTTGGAATAAGTTAGTTATTGAAGGGAGATATTAACATTTTTAAGGCAATCCAGGATAAACTGGAATGAAGTAGATTGATTAGCCACAGTTGAGTTGGCATATTGATGTCAATGATCGGTTCATGCAACGTGATCGAGTTATGCATGTGATTTGTGGCGATGCATTTGAGACTTGTCGGCCACAATGATTGATGTTATTCTGAAGTATTTCTTCTGTTAGGGCCTGTTATGAGTAGGCAGACCTCGGAAAGGGTTATGGTGGTTTGGACCACTACTTAGAGATTGGCATATTCGATGGTTATGAGAATTCGCCTGTATGTTGCTATTGTTCTCCTGAAGTGAGTTAAATGAAAAGTCTTATGTGGTGAAATATTAGCCTATCGTCAGTTCTAGAGTTGTGATGGAAGTCGTGTCTATCGTATATCGGCACGTGAGGTGCAGTGAGAGGTATGGAATTTGGAGTAAGGACCAAGGTCGCAGTTTGGTCAATGAATGTGATATAAAGAGCTCGGATGAGCAGGAAAGGATTTACAATGTTTTCAGTAAGATGGGTATTAACGTCAGTATCACTTGATATCTATGAAAAAGACTTTACATCCCGGTTAGAAACTCCTGATCGCTTTTCAGCATTAGTGCAGCCGGTAGTTTGAATGTGCAGGCCCATTAAATTATTCGGAAGATGGTGGGAGCTTGTCCCACAAGAATATTGTGTAGGTGTGACATGTAGTCACTTGATTGGTTAGAAATTTAAACCAAGTATGAGGATTTTGGTGATATCATCCATTTGAGAATTTATGCCTGGAGGGCACTCTGCTTATTGGGTTATAGACCTGTGAAATATTATTGACTTAGCTTGGCACGACCAGGTTAGACTTAAGGTCGGTGGATAGATTTAAATGTGGAAGTGAGCCTTACATCAGGCCGGTTATGTTTCTTCCAACAATGCGCCCTTTATGGAGGGATAGTCACGGTCTTATTTCGCGATTAGTTAATTCATGTAAAGATATATTGCGCCGTATGAGTGTGAGACGGCTTGGTAAGTTCCTTATGTGTTGAGGTTCCGCTCAGCGGCGATGTTATATGAGCATGATGGCTCTTGAGACTCAGATCTTATATCGCACCTCAGTTGTGATTGAGTTTGTAGCCTATAGCGCTATATGTTTCATTGTGTCCGATATCATGCACCTTAGTGTGCTTATGATTGATATTCAGTATTTTGATGTGACGAGCTATTCAGCTCGACATATGACTCATTGTGTGAGTTTTATATTGTTGGGATCGGGTGGCACGCCGCCATAGTTATATTGTTGGGATCGGGTGGCACGCCGCCATGGTTATATTGCTAGGATCGGGTTGCACGCTGCAACAGTGTGATGTTTATATTAGTGTCCATAATTGGTTTTATGTGTTCTGTTTCCTATTTTTCTGAGGAGGTCCATGTTAATGTGAGAGTTGGATAGTTCTCTCTAGTGTTCGCCTTCCTTTGTATCACGTACGAATTAGTGGATTACTAGCACATTGTGTCATCTTGTGGGACTTTTGATTATGTCTGAGGTGGCTTATCGCCTGAGCAGTTCGCACTAGGTGAGATGAGATTTTTGGATTTGGGATAAGTTCAAACTGATTATATGAGGTATATTATAGATGAAAAGATCATCCTCTGATTTAGGACAATGTAATGGATCTTGCTAGGAGTATAGACCCAATGAATTGTTAATTCCGTAGTTGGTTATGGATATCGGCACATCTCTTCTATCGTGTCAGTATTGTAAAAGTTAGAACAAGACCTATATAGATCATAAGGTGCAATAAGAGCATCTGATTCGTTGAGTTTTTGGGTAATTTGGTCATAATATATTATCGTGGTCCAATGGATTTTGTGTTGTAAGGTAAGAATCCAGCAAGGTTATGCAGTCATGTTTGAGGACGGCGTTTGAGGAATATCGAGTGATCTCTTCATTAAAACAAGCCTGACATAGAATTTTGGATGTTCGAATTAGGCTCTAAGACTTAATTGTTTGAACAAGAGGGAATATCTTCAAATTATATCAGGCTAATGTGCTCAGCTGAGTCCTATATTTATTGGCCATTTTGAGATTTTGAGGCGTGTTGGGAAGGTTGCTTATGAGTTGGCCTTACCTCCCAGCCTAGCCGAAGTTCGTACCGTATTTCATGTCTCTATGCTCCGGAGATACCATGGTGACCCGTCGCATGTGTTGGATTTCACTTCTGTTCAGCTAGACGAGGATCTGTCTTATGTTGAGGAGCTAGTAGCCATTCTAGATAGGCAAGTCAGGATGTTAAGGTCAAAGAACATCGCTTTAGTAAAGGTTCAGTGGCGGGGCCAGCCGGTCGAGGAGGCGACTTGGGAGACCGAGCAAGATATGCGCAGCCAGTACCCTCATCTCTTCACTACTCCAGGTATGTTTTTTATGCTCGTTCGAGAACGAACGAATCTTTTAAGTGTGGGAATATGTAACGACCCCGCCGGTAGTTTTATAAAATTACGCCCCGAACCCCATCTAACTGTTCCCCTAAGTTCATTTCTGCTATTGTGGTTTGCCGGGAGGGTCGGTTTTTGGAATTCGGAATGTTTTGGGACACTTAGTCCCTAATTGGGAGCATTATAGTTGGAAAATGACCCGTAGTCAGAATAGTGTTAAGATGACCTCAGAAAGGAAATCTGATGATTCCATTAGCTCCGTTAGGTGATTTCAGGGTCGGGAGCGCGTTCCGAATATATTTTAGAGGTATGTAGCTCAATTAGGCTTGAAATGCCGAAGTTGGAAATTTGGGCGAATCCGAACGATAGGTGAGATTTTGATCTGGGGGTCGGAATGGAATTCCGACAATTTTTGTAGCTTCATTATGTGATTTTGGATATGTCCACAAATTTTCAGGTCATTCGGACGTCGTTTGGTCGGGTTTTTGATTGAATGTTGATTTTGGAAGTTTTGACGAATCTTAGGCTTGAATCCGTAGGAAAATGGTGATTTTGATGTTTAGGATGGTCTTTTTATGATTGGAACAAGTTCGTATCGTGTTTTGAAGTATGTTGGTGGCTTTCGTTGGGGTCCCGGGGGCCTCGGTGAATTCGGACCATCAAACGGGCAATTTGATGCCTTGAAAACCTGCAGAAAATTGCAGGTCAGTGCAGCAGAGAATTGGCCTTCGTGTTCGCGTGAAGGTGGCCGCGTTCGCGTAGGCTAGCCAGGCCTAGGCATCGCGTTCGCGTGACGACCTACGCGTTCGTGTAGGTGGTGTGGTGTGATGCTTCGCGTTCGCGTGACCTGGGGTCGCGGACGCGTACAAGGGTAAAAGTCAGCATCGCGATCGCGTGACCTGTTGTCACGTTCGCGTAGAGGTGAATTCTAGCGCCGGGGATTTTGGTGCTTTGTGGACGCGTGGGGGATCATCGCATTTGCGAAGGGTAATTTGTGCAGGCCATCGCGGACGCGTGAGTAACTTTGCGGACGCGTAGGGTATTGGGGTCTGGCGGTGAGTTTAAGTTCAGAACATAACAGCCGCGACCCCCATATACAAAAATGTCATTTTTGAGCTCCAAGAGAGGAAATTGAACGGGAAACGCTGGAATATCATCGGGAAATCATCGGGGGTAAGTTTCTTGGCCTTAATTGATTAGTTTATCATGAAATCCGTGATTATTTCACTGTTAATGGAGGATTAATTGAGGGTTTGAGCCCTAGGCCTAAATTTTAGAAAATCTTTAATTTGAACTGCTGGTTCGATTCCCGGAGATCCCAAGGCTATGGGTTCGATTACCAGAGACCCGGAGTGGTATTGTTTGTGGACTGCGGGTTCGATTCCTAGAGATCCTGAGTTATTGAGATATGGACTGTGGGTTCGATTCCCAGAGACCCGGAGTGATATTGTTGTGGACTGCAGGTTCGATTCCTGGAGATCTTGAGTTATTGAGATATGGATTGCGGGTTCGATTCCCGGAGATCCTGAGTTATTGGGATATAGATTGCGGGTTCAATTCCCGGAGATACTGAGTTATTGATATATTATTGAGATATGGACTGCGTGTTCGATTCCCGGAGATCCAGTGATCATTGAGACACATTTTGAGGTATTGAGACATGGGCTGCGGGTTCGATTCCCGGAGACCCAGAGTTACTGTTATCGGGACTGCAGGTTAAATTCACGTAGCTCCTGGATTGTTGATTATCGAGTGGGACTGTGGGTTCAATTCACACAGGTCCTGGACTCGCTGATTGAGTTTTGTTGAGTTGGTTACTTGTTATTAGCTTAATTGTAGACGGTTGTAGTAATCGCTTTATTGTTATTGTTTCATATTCATTATTACATACGCGTCTTATTATTGTTATCATCATTATGTTATTGTTATCACTCAGTAGGGCCCTGACCTTCCTCATCACTGCTCCATTGAGGTTAGGCTTGACACTTACTGAGTAACGCCGTGGTTTACTCATGCTACTCTTCTGCACACTTTTGTTGTGCAGATCCACGTACATCAGGACCGGCTCATACTAGGTAATTCAGCAACACATTTGGAGACCTCGAGGTATGATCTGCTACGTCCGTGGATCCGGAGGCCCTCCTTCTATTCTGATAGTTCTAGTAGATGTCTTTCCTTCATTTCGTTGTTTTAGATACTCTTTACACATAGAGCCACAATTGTATTTATTTTAGTCTGTGTTACCGTGGGGTACCGGGTCTTGATGATATTTTGATATAGTGTGTTGACGAGTGTATGTACCAAGCGGCACGTATTACATTCTTAATTATATCGTTTATCCATTATTTCTTGTTTATAGTTCATAACGTGTATATTCCGCACTGTGTTAGGCTTACCTAGTCGCGGGGACTAGGTGCCGTCATGACTTGTTCACGATTGGTGAACTAGGGTCGTGACACGAATAGACTTTAAATGACTTGTTTTCATTTGAAAACATTTCAATTAAAGTCCCTTCGACCTCAAATACAAAAATCCGAGATCAAGTCCAAATAATCCATTTCTCTTTCGATTCGGATTTCGTCCATGTGTTTGAGGTAATCTTCTTTCTTTGTTTATTTTATTTGTTTTGATTATTGTTCGTCCGTCTATCGCGATTTCTCTGTTTTTCATTTCCTTCTCGAAGACCTTTTATTTGGTCGCTTTATTTCTGATTGTTGGTTGTAAATGTGATGGGTATAAGATAAGAATTCGATTCGATTAATATCGTCGAATAATTAATTTTGCACTTTTGTTACCTATTCTGTCCGAAAAGTTTGTGACTCTGTTCGATAGAAGTGAATTGTTTGCGTTTGAATTAGAAACGAATTGCTTATAGCTGTATAATTCTTATTAGTTATTGATCAAATATTGGTCATATTTCAGTGGGATTCTTTACATTTTTCAGTTTAAAATACAGAACAGAATAAGGGATTCAAGATTTGATATTAAAAAACTTATGAAATGTGAGTTGGTCTGTCAATTTGGGAATCTCATGATTAATAACGAAAGAATGTTGAGCTGTTTTAGCACCTTGTTAGTGGAAAGATCAGGTATAACATGGGTTTTTAATTAAAAAACTAAAAGGGGCAATAAGATTAGCATGCTTTTAATTAAACAACTGAAAAAATAGGACTGTTTGGTTATAGCTGAATAGTTAGGGGCTGCTGTTAAGAGGTGATAATTGAGTAGGAGGTACCTTTTAATATTAATTAAGGGGATATTGGTAGGGTTGAAAAGGGAGGTGCTAGTTGGACATTAAGGGTTGAAATTGGACATCAGTTAGGGGTTTTACTGATTGAAAAAGATGCTGGTTCTGTTTTCTAGTCTATAAGAAGGGTACTTAGCCTTTGAAAAGAAAAAGAAACAGACAGACATTCACTTTGAAACAACCGATTTTGATATACTTTTAGACATTCAGGAAGAAAAAATAGAATTTTACACACATTGTTCTGGAATACTTTTTCTTTTAATGAAAAACAGAAAATATTGCACTGTCTCATCGTTACTCCTCTATGTTTTGGTTTGATTCAGTCTAGAATTGGTTTCTGTATCTCATAACTAGATTAAAATCTTAGGAGTCCAGATTCTGCAATTGTTGGGTGAAAATTGGTTTGATTTTAGTTACAAAAAAGCCCTGATTTAGAGTTGTTTTAAGTCTGGAAATCATTATTGCATTACTCGAGGTTGCACTGATCTAGTTGTTGCTGGTTCTGTTGTTTACCTTGCTATGTTACAACTGTTGCTGACCCTTTCTACTTCATTTATATACTATTCCAGGTACATCCTTTGTAACCATGTTGATTATGAAGTAAAAATTTGAGGAAAATGGGCTAATATTGAAGAGCAGAGATTTGTATTAACATAGTAGTTATTTAACTATTCTACATGTATTGGATGAATATTGAGATACTTGTCTATTGCTTTAAACGTTTTTTTGTTTAAATTTTGCTAGAATTGCTAGAACAAAATCGTATGGTTCATCTATTTAAAAGGAAGGTTCCCTGTGAAGCTATAAGTTAGAATTTCTTTATCTAAATACTGGTATGTTGTGTTAAAACTTAGTTTTATGTCCTAGAGTATTGACGGGATGTCGAGGTAATATAAGTAATTGAAATAGACATTATGTTTTACATATCTTGAAACTATAATGTGTATTATTAGTTAATGGGCTTCTCCATTCTAAAAATTTTACAAATCAGGAGACTATGGTTTAAAATTGTAGTAGAATTCAAAAGGCCTCAGACGACACAATACATCAGTATAAATCAATTTTGCAATTTGGAATTTTCGGGACTTACCTTAGAGGCAAATAGGTATTGATATACTTATTCCTTTATTATTAGAATATATGATTCAGAATTGCAGGCATTAATGTAAAATTTCATTGTTGTGCCAAAATCCAAATTAATCATGCGACAACAGTTCTATTACAATAAATGTATATTTGCTAATATTGGTTCAAAAAAGTTTGGGGTTTGAACTCAGTTTGTTTCAACAGTTTTAATTTTTACCATATTGGTTTTAATAAATGGGACGAGCCTCGCCAAATAAAATGCACAAATTGTGGAATCCTCATCATGTATATACTAGATATTTATAAAAATGTATAAAATCAGATTTTTAGCCGTTTATAATAGTTGAAGCGACCGTGCTAGAACCACGGGATTCGGGGGTCTCTATCACCTTCGCTCGGGTCAACAGAATTCCTTACTTAGAATTTCTGGTTCGCAGACTTCCTTTGGAAAGTCGAAATTTCCTCGATTCGGGAATTGAATAAATTGGTGACTTGGAACATCAAATTTATTCCAAGTGGCGACTTTGAAATAAATAAATAATTCCGTTTCGAATATTGTCACTTAAATTGGAAAAACCCCCTTGTACATTTATCCTTCGGGATAAGCGCCAAAAAGAGGTGTGACAAGGACGTCGAAGGACATTCCATGTCGTGGCCATGGCACGACTTAGGACGTGGCCACAAGATGTGTTAGGATGTGGCAGGACATGGCAGGACGTGGGCATGGCACGGGTCAGGACGTGTCAGGACATATCCATGGCACATTTCAGGACGTGTAAGGATGTCACAGGACATGGCATGGCGTGGCCGTGGAACGGGTCAGGATGTCGCTGGACGTAGCTAGGTGATGTCTCAGGATGTGTAGGAAACGGCAAGAAAAGGGCATGCCTCGGGTCAAGACATGGTAGGACATGGCCATGGCATATGTCAGGACGTGACTGGACATCGTAGGACATGGCAGGGCGAGGCAAAGGCACGTGTCAGGACGTTATAGGACATGGCAACATGACGTGTCAAGATGTCGCAGGACATGGAAGGACGTGGTCATGGCAGGGGTCAGGATGTGTCAAGACATGGCCATGTTATGGGTCACGATGTGTCAGGACATCACATGATGTGGCCACAGGACGTGTCAGGACATGGAAGGACGTGGGCATGGAACGGGTCAGGACATGGCAATGGCACTTTTTCAGACGTGTCAGGACGTCACAGGACATGGCAGTGCGTGGCCATGGCACGACTCAGGACGTGTCAAGACGTCGTAAGACGTGTCCACAGGACGTGTCAGGACATGGGAGGATGTTGGCATGGCACGGGTCAGGACATGTTAGGACATGGCCATGGAACGTTTCAGGACATGTCAGGATGTCACAGTACATGGAAGGGCGTGTCCATCGCACATGTCAGCACGTCGCAGGACGTGGCCATAGGATGTGTTAGGATATTACAGGACATGGTAGGACAAGGGCATGGCACGGGTTAGGACGTGTTAGGTCATGGCCATGGAATGTTTCAGGACATGTCAGGATGTCACAGGACATGGAAGGGTGTGGCCATCGCACATGTCAGCACGTCGCAGGAGGTGGCCATAGAATGTGTTAGGATATCACAAGACATGGTAGGACAAGGGCATGACACGGGTCAGAACGTGTTAGGACATGGCCATGGCATGTGTAGGGACGTGCCAAGATGTCGCAGGACATGGCATGACCTTGCCAAGGTACTGGTCAGGACATGTCAGGATGTTGCAAGACATGGCAAATGGACATGTCAGGACGTTGCTGGTCATGGTAGGACGTGGGCATGGCACATGTTAGGACGTGTAAAGACATGGCCACTGCACGGGTCTGGACGTGTCAGGATGTCACAGGATATGTCTACATGACGTGTCAGGACATGGCAGGATGTAGGCATGGCCTGGGTCAAGACGTGTTAGCCGATCGCCATGGCACATGTCAGGATGTGTCAGGACATCACAGGACATGGCAGGGCGTGGCCATGGCACGGGTCAAGACATGGCCATGGCATGTGTTAGGACGTGTTAGGACGTTGCTGGACATGACAGGGTGTGTCTATGGCACGGGACGTGTCAGGATGTTGCAGGATGTGGCCACAGGACGTGTTAGGACGTCGTAGGACATAGTGATGGCACGAGTCAGTACGCGTAAGGACATGACCATGCTACGTTTTAGAACGTGTCAAGACGTCGTAGGACATGCAAGGGCATGGCCTTGTCCAGGTTCAAGACATGTCCGGACGTGGCCATAGGACGTAGCCATAGGATGTGTCAGGACATGGAAGGACGTACCCAAGGCATGGGTCAGGACATGTCAGGACATGGCCATGGCACGTGTCAGGACATGTCAAGACATCGCAAGACATGCTAGGGCATGTCTGTGGTACGTGTCAGGACATGTCAGGATGTTGCAGGAAGTGGCAACAGGATGTGTCAAGACGTCGCATGACATGGCATGACGTGGGCATGTCACAGGTCAGGATGTGTCAAGACATGGCCATGGCACATTTCAGGATGTGTCAAAATGTCACAGGACATGCCACAGCATAGCCATGGCATGGGTCAGGATGTGTCAAGATGTTGCAGGGCGTGGCCATAGGACGTGGCCACAGAACCTGTCTGGACATGGCAGGACGTGGGCATGACACGGGTCAGGATGTGTTAGGACATGGCCATTGCACATTTCAAGATGTCGTAGGATATTGCAGGGCATGGCCATGGCATGGGTTAGAATGTCCCGGGATATGGCCAGAGGATGTGTCAAGACGTCGCAGGACATGGCAGGACAAGGGCATGTCATGGGTTAGGACGTGTCAGGAAGTTAGAGGAAGTGTTAGGACATTGCCGGACGTGGGCATGGAATGGGTCACGATGTTTTAGGACATGGCCAAGGCAATTGTTAGGCCGTCACACAAGATGGCAGGATTTGGCATGGAATGGGTCAGGACGTGTCAGGACATGACCATGGCACGTATCTGGATGTGTCTTGATGCCGCAGGACATGGCAGGGTATGGCCATGGAACTGGGCAAGACATGTTAGGACGTTGCAGGACATTGTTTGACATGGCCACTAGATGTGTTAGGACATCGCAAGACATGGCAGGACATGGGCATGGCACGGGTCAGGACATGTGCGGACATAGCTATGAACTTTTTAGGATGCCACATGACATGTCAGGACATGGTAGGGCGTGGCCATGGCATAGGTCTGGACATGTCAAGACGTGTCAGGACGTGACCACAGGACGTGTCAAGTAATCGCTTGTCGTGGTTATGACACTGGTGAGAACGTAGCAAGACATGGCCACAAGACTTGTTAGGACGTCGCAAGACATTACATGACGTGGGCATGTCATGGGTTAGGACGTGTTAGGACATGGCCAAGGAACAATTTAGGAGATGTCACGACATCGCAGGACGTGGCCACATGATGTGTCAGGAAATTGCAGGACATGGATGGATGTGGGCATGGCACAGGTCAGGACGTGTCAGGACATGGCCATGGCACATTCCAGGATGTGTCAGGATGTTGCAGGACATGGCAGGGTATGGCCATGGCATTGTTTATGATGTCGCAATACGTGGCCACATGATGCGTCAGGACATCGTAGGACATGGCAGGACAAAGACTTGGTAGAAGTCAGGACATGTCAGGACATGGCCTTGGTACATGTCAGGATGTATCAGGCAATCACAGAACATGGCAGGGCGTGGCCATGGCACAAGTCAGGAGGTGTCACGATGAATCAGGATGTGTCAGGACGTGTGAGGATGTCGCAGGACATGGCCGTACGTGGGCATGGAAAGGCTCATGATGTGTCAAGACATGGCCATTGCAAAGGTTAGGACGTGTTAGGATGTTGCAAGACGTGACCAGAGGATGTGTCAGGACATCGCAGGACATGGGCATGTCACTGGTCAGGACGTGTCAAGACATGGCCATGGCACATTTCAGGATGTGTCACGACCTTGCAAAACATGCGATGGCATGGTTATGGCATGGGTCAGGACATGTTAGGATGTTGCAGAACGTAGCCACAAGACATGTCAAGAAGTCGCACGATATGGCAGGACATGGGCATGGAACGGGTCTGGACGTGTTAGGATGTTGCAAGACATGGCAGGGTGTGGCCATGACACGGTTAGGACGTGTCAAGATGTCGTAGGACGTGGCCATAGGACGTGTCAAGACATGGAAGGACATGGGCTTGGCACAGATCAGAACGTCTTAGGACATGGCCATGGCACATTTCAGGACATGTCAGGATGTCGCAGGACATGGAACGACATGTCCATCGCAAGGGTCAACACATCGTAGGATGTGGCCACAGGATATGTCAAGACATCACAGGACATGGCAGGGCAAGGCCATGGCACGTGTCAGGACGTGTCAGGGCATGGAAATGGCATGTTTCAAGATGTGTCAGGACATCGCAGGACATGCCAAGGAATGGCCATGGCACAGGTCCGGACATATTAGGATATTGTAGGACGTGGCCACAAGAGGTGTTAGGATGTCGTATGATATGGAAGGACGTGCGCATGGCATGGGTTAGGACGTGTCAATACATGGCCATTGCATGGGTCAGGACGTGTTTGGATGTCATAAGATGTGTCCACAGGACGTGTCAAGATATGGCAGGACGTGGGCATGGCACGGATCAGGACGTGTTAGAAAATGGCCATGGCACGTGTCAAGACGTGTCACGACATCACACGACATGGCAAGGTGTGGTCATGGCACGGGTCAGGACATGTTAGGACATAGCCATAGTGTTTGTCAAGACGTGTTAGGATGTCACTGGACATGCCAGGGCATGTCTATGGCCCGAGACAAGATGTGTCACCATGTTGCAAGACATGGCCACATGACATGTCAGGACGTCGTAGGACACAGGCATAACACGAGTCAGGACTTGTCAAGACATGTCCATGGCACGTTTTAGGACGTGTCAAGACATCACAGGACATGTCAGGGCATGGCTATGGCACGGGTCTAGACGTGGCCATAGGACGTGGCCAGCGGACGTCTCAGGACATGGCAGGGCGTAGCCATAGCACGGGTCAGGATGTGTTAGGACATGGCAATGGCACATGTCAACACATGTTAGTACGTTGTAGGACATGCCAAGGCATGTCTATGGTTCAGGTTAGGAAGTGTCAGGATGTTATAGGATGTGGCCACGTGATGTGTCAGGACGTCGCAGGACATGGCAGAATGCGGGCATGTCACGGGTCAGGACGTGTCATTACATGGCCATGGCACATTCTAAGACATGTCAGGACGTCGCAGGACATTCCAGGGCATGGCCATGTCATGGGTCAGGACGTGTTAGGACGTTGCAGAATGTGGCCATGGGATGTGACCACGGGACCTGTCAGGACATGGTAGGACATGGTAGGACGTGGGCATGGCATGGGTCAGGACGTGTCAGGACATGGCCATTGCACGTTTCAGGATGTGTCAGGATGTCGCAGGCCATTGGAGGGTGTATCGATGGCACAGGTCAGGATATACCATGACGTGGCCATAGAATATGTCAAGACGTCGTAGGACATGGCAAGACAAGGGCATGTCACAGGATAGCCATGTCAGGAAGTCATAGGATGTGTTAGGACGTCGCAGGACGTGGGCATGGCATGGGTCAGGATATTCCAGGACATGTCTAAGGCAATTTTCTTGACGTGTTAGGACGTCGCACGATATGTTAGGATGTGGGCATGGCACGATCAGCATGTGTTAGGATATTGCCATGGCATGTATCAGGATATGTCAGGATGCCACAGGACATGGCAGGGCATAGCTATGACATGGGTCAGGACATATTAGAATGTTGCAGAACATTGTTTGACATGGCCATTGGACGTGTCAGGATGTTGCAAGACATGGCAAGACATTGGCACGGCACGGGTCAGGACATGTGAGGACATAGCCATGCACTCTTTTGGATGCCACATGACGTGTCAGGACATGGCAGGACATGGTAAGGCATGACCATGATACGGGTCAGGGTGTGTCAAGACGTGGCAGGACGTGGCCACAGGATGTGTCATGTCATTGCAGGTTGTGGTTATGACATGGGTCAGGACGTCGCAAGACGTGGCCACTAGACATGTCAGGACATTGTAGGACACGGTAGGACGTGGGTATGTCATGGGTCAGGACATGGCCATGGCACATTTCAGGATGTGTCAAGACATCATAGGACATTCCAAGACGTGGCCATGGCACGAGTTAGGACATGTCAGGATTTTGCAGGACGTAGCCACAGAATGTGTCATGATATTGCAGGACATGGCAGGACGTCGGCATGACATGGGTCAGGACGGGTCAGGACATATCCATGGCATGTTTCAGGATGTGTGTGTATGTCACAGAACATGGCATGGCGTGGCCATGGCACGGGTCAGGATGCCATAGGACGTGGCCATATAATGTGTTAGGAAGTGCAGGAAATGGCAAGAAAAGGGCATGCCACGGGATAGGACATGGCCTTGGCATATATCAGGATGTGCCAGGACATCATAGGACATGGCAGGGCGAGGCCAAGTCACAAGTCAGGACGTGTCAGGACATTGTAGGATGTGGCAACATGACGTGTCAAGATGTCACAAGACATGGAGAGACGTGGGCATGGCATGGGTCAGGACGTGTCAAGACATGGCCATGGTACGGGTCAAGACATGTCAGGACATCGTAGGATGGGGCCACATGACGTGTGAGGATATGGCATGACGTAGGCATGCCACGGGTCAGGACGTATCAGCACATTGGCATGTGTTAGGACATCTCAGGATATTGTAGGACATGCTAGGGTGTGGCCATGACACAGGTCAGGACGTGTTAGGACATGGCCATGGCACATGTCAAGATGTGTCACAACGCCGCAAGACATGGCAGGGCATGGCCATGGCAATGGTTAGGACGTGTCAGGGCATCGCAAGACGTTGTTGGACGTGGCCATAGGATATGTCAGGATGTCGTAGGACATGGGCTTGGCACAGGTTAGGACATGTGAGGACATGGCCATGCACTCTTTAGGATGACACATGGCGTGTCACGACATGGCAGGATATGGCAAGGCGTGGCCATTGCATAGGTTAGGATATGTCCACAGGACGTGTCATGTCATCACAGGTTGTGGGTATAGCACAGGTCAGGATGTGTCAGAACATCGCATGACGTGGCCACAAGATGTGCCAGGACGTTGCAGGACATGGATGGACATGGGCATGTCACTGGTCACGACGTGTCAGGACATGGCCACCGCACATTTCAAAATGTGTTAGGACATCGCAAGACATGCTAGGGAGTGTCTAAGGCACGAGTCAGAACGTGTTAGGATGTTGCAGGACGTGGCCATAGGACATGTCAGGACGTCGTAGGACCTGGCTGGATGTAGGCATGGCACGGGTCAGGACGCGTCAGGACAAGGCCATGGCACATTTCAGGACGTGCTAGGACGTCGCAGGACATGGCAGGGCGAGGCCATGGCACGGGTCTGGACGTGTCAGGACGTCGGAAAATGTAGCCACAGGACGTTTCAGGATATGGAAGGACGTGGGCATGGCATGGGTCAGGACGTGTCAGGTTTTGGCTATGACAGATTTCAGGACGTGTCAGGATGTCCCAGGACATGACAGGGCATGGCCATGGCACGTGTCACGATGTTAGAAGACGTGGCCTCACGATGTGTCAGGACGTCACACGACATGGCAGGACAAGGGCTTGGAACGGGTCAGGGCGTGTCAGGACGTCGCAGGACATGTCAGGACGTTGTAAGACATGGCAGGACGTTGTAAGACATGGCAGGACGTGAACTATTTGCACGATGATTCGCCATTAATTTTCTAAAGCCATCATCTACCACGAGTGATGCCAATGGTTGCAGGTTTCGTCGAAGTTGAAGATTTCTATCGGTTGTTGTGGGTTATGTCTGGCATCGCTCGTGGCGGCAGATGGCTTTAGTTAATGATTTCATTGATAAAAATGGAGCATTGTGCACGAGACATTGAGTTGTTCCATTCCATTCAATGGCTAGTGCTAGCCAATGCTTAGAAATATTTCAAGCGTAATGATGGTAGTGGTCGTTGGTGGTGGTAGTTGAAAGTAGTTGTCGTTCGAGCGATAGCGACTGGCGACGGTTGGTCGACGCTTGGTGGTTGGCGCCGGCGGTTTGAAGTTAGAATCACTTATGGCGGTTAAAGCAATGGAAGTTCCTCATGATTAATGGTGTTTGGTCATCCATATAGTTTTATAAAAATATTATATATTTTACCTATTTTTAATCTATTTTTTATTAATTTTTATGCATTTTTTGTAAGTTTAAATAATTTTTATGTTAGTTTGTTATAAACATTAATTACTCTTTTATGTGTAATATTATTACTAGATGTGTTGGAAATTTTCTCCATTGTTTTTCCTATTTTTGTAATTATTTTCCTATTTTGTACTATTTTTCCATGTATTTTTCGTTGTATAATAAAAATAAAAATAAAAAAATATTTTTTTTGTAAAAAATAACATTCACAATGTTTAAAAGTAATTTGTGAATATATTAGCTAAGTTGTACCTTGGTTTCTACCATTTGGTGTTGTACAACTCCATTATGATTCTCTTGATAAAACATGTCTACTCCTGAAACTTGGGTATTTTTGTAAGCATATGTAAGGGGGTAGAGGTGTTGAATGGCACCTCAGGTGCTTCCTGCTAGGCAGTGCGGACAAGCACGGGGGACACATGCATGGGGCGTGGGCATAGGGGGCATGGATGCTTGTCCGTGCTACATCCCTAAAGTTCAAAAACCACGTCGGCATTGTCCCGTGTGGCCTCGCTGCATGCTTCAGGTTGACACCACTCGTGGAAAACATTGGCGTTTGGAAACAAAAGATGGTGCATCGTGCATGTAGCACCACAAGGTGTCGTGAGCATAGGGCAAAGCTTAGTAAGTGTCGTTTGCCAATGGATGTTGCGGTCAAAATGGAGAAGCAACATTGCTCGTGGCGGCAAATGGCTTTTAGCAATGGAACGGAAAAGTAACGTGCAAGTAGCGACGCAAGGGGCCATGAACATGGGGCGAAGCTTAGTAAGTGGCCAATTGCCATCGATTGTTGCAGGTTGTGTCTGGCATCACTCGTGGCAGCTGATGGCTTTAGACAATGAATGGAGGATCATCGTGCAAGTAGCGCCGCAAGGAACCATGTGCATGGGGCGATGCTCAGTAGATGTCGATTGATGGTTCCTTGCGGCGCTACTTGCACGATGATCCTCCATTCATTGTCTAAAGCCATCATTGAGCATAGGGCAAAGCTCAGTAGATGTCGATTGCCATCGGGTGTTTTGGGCAACATCACTCGTGGCGGTTGATGGCTTTTGGCAAGGGAATGGAAAAGTGTCATGCAAGTAACTCCGCAAGGTGCCATGCGAATGGGGCGAAGTTTAGGTAGTTGCCCATTGACATTGCTTGTTGTGGGTTATGTTTGTAAACCCCCCCACCCGCCCGTGGCAGTTGATGTCTTTTGACAATGAATGGTAGAGCATCGCGCAAGTAGCGCTGCAATGTGCCAGCGCCTGGGGCAAAGCTAAGTAGATGTCCATTACAATCGGTTGTTGCGGGCAACATCGGGAGACCACATCGCTCGTGATGGGTGATGGTTTTTTGCAATGGAATAGCAACGCATCGCGCAAGTAGCGCCGAAAGGTGTCGTGCGCATGGGGCGAAGCTTAGTAAATTGGTGATTGCCATTGATTGTTGTGGGTTGTGACTGGAATTGCTTCAACCCCCTATCCGTGCTTTGCGGGGATTGTCTTGGCTTTGCAACACTGGCATCGGCAATAACACATGGTTGTGCATCGCATTTTGTGGCCGTTGTTGGCTTGTACCGGCGAGGCAAGTGTATGTGTGGCACATGAGTGGTGTTCATCTTGTGTGGCTAGGTTGGATCCTTGGCCATGGCCATGTTGTATGCCTTGTCTACAAGTCGGGTTGTTTGGGAATGCAATCCAAATCGGACGGTGAATTCCATTCAATTCTAAATACGGGCGAGAGACCAATAGCGAACAAGTACCGCGACGGAAAAATGAAAAGGACTTTGAAAAGAGAGTCAAAGCATGCTTGAAATTGTCCTGAGAGAAGCGGATGGGGATCTGTGATGCGCCTCGATCGTATGTGGAACGGTGTTAAGTCGGTTTGCCGATCGACTCAAAGCATGGACGAGCGTGGATTGGGGGGCGGCCAAAACCCGAGCTTTTGATACGCTTATGGAATGTCATCTCCTTAATTTTGGTAGGAAGCACGGGCCTTTGGCATGCTTTAGCATCTGCGCACTCCAGACGCTAGCCTGTGGGCTCCCTATTCGACCCATCTTGAAAAACAAACCAAGGAGTCTGACATGTGTGCGAGTAAACCCGTAAGGCCTAAGGAAGCAGATTGGTTGGATCCCCATTAGTGGTGCACCGCCGACCAACCTTGATCTTCTATGAAGGGTTCGAGTGTATGTAAACTTGTTGGGACACGAAAGATGGTGAACAATGCCTGAGTGGGGCAAAGCCAGAGGAAACTCTGGTGGAGACCCGTAGCGATACTAACGTGCAAATCGTTCATCTGACATGGGTATAGGGGTAGAAGACTAATCAAATCGTCTAGTAGCTGGTTCCCTCCAAAGATCGGGTAAAGCCAATGATTAGAGGCATCGCGGGCGAAAAACCCTTGACCTTTTCTCAAACATTAAATAGCTAGGACGGTGCGACTTCGTTGTTGAGCCGTGCCATAAAATCAAGAGCTCCAATTCGGCTATTTTGGTATATAAAAATTGGCGGTGCGGGATGAACTGGAAGCCAGGTTAGAGTGCCAAACTGCATGCTAACCTAGATCCCACAAAGTGTGTTGGTCGATTAAGACAGAAGGACGGTGTTCATGGAAATCAAAATCCTCTAAGGATTGAGTAACAACTAACCTGCCATATCAACTAGCCCCGAAAATGGGTGGCACTTAAATGCTCGACCTACACCCGACCATTGGGGAAAGGGCCAGGCCCCGATGAGTAGGAGGGCGTGGAAGTCACTACAAAACCTTGGGCATGAGCCTGGGTAGAGCGGCCGTCAATGCAGATCTTGGCGGTAGTAGAAAATATTCAAATGAGAAATTTGAAGGGCTAAAAAGGAAAAAGGTTCCATGTGAACGGCCCTTGGACATGGGTTAGTCGATCCTAAGGGTCAGGGGAACCCCGATAGATAGCGCGTTTTGCACGTACTTTGAAAGGGAATTGGGTTAAAATTCTTGAAGCAAGACGTGGTAGTTGACGGTAATGTTAGGAAGTCCAGATGCTTCAGTGAGGGCTTCAGGAAGAGTTATCGTTTCTGTTTAATAGCCTGCCTACCCTGGAAATGACTCAGTCGGATAGGGTCCAGCGATCGGAAGAGCACCACACATTGCGTGGTGTCTGGTATACCCCCGACGACCCTTGAAAATGCAAAGGATCGAGTGCTGCCCATGCCCAGTCATACTCATAGCCGCACTAGGTATCTAAGGTGAACAGCCTCTGGTCAATGGAACCATGTAGGCAAGGGAAGTCGGCAAAATGGATCCGTAACTTCGAGAAAAGGATTGGCTCTAAAGGCTGGGCATTGGCGTCCCAGCCCCGAACCCGCCGGGTGTTAGTCCGTTCGGCAAAATGGATCATTAGCGCTGGAAGAGCACCACACATTGCATGGTGTCCGATGTGCCCTCAGGGGCCCTTGTAAATCAAGAGGACCGAGGGCCATCCACACCCGGTCGCACTCATAACCGCATCAGGTCTCCAAGGTAAACAACCTCTGGTCGATGGAATAATGTAGGCAAGGGAAGTCGGCCAAAGAGATTCATAAATTCGGGAAAAGGATAGGCTCTGAGGGATGGTCACGGGGTCCCTATCCCAAACCCGTTGTGTTTGGCCATTCGGAAAAATTGATCATTTGCATGAAACCTAGAAAGCATAACATTGCTTGTGGTAGCTGATGGCTTTAGACAATGAATGGCAGATCGCCGTTCAAGTAGCACCGCAAGGAACATAGCGCATTGGGCGATGCTCAGTAGATATCAATTGCCATCGGGTGTTTCGAGCAACATCACTCATGGTGGTTAATGGCTTTTGGAAATAGAACGACAAAACATCGTGCAAGTGGCGCCAAAATGTGCCATCTGCATGGGGAAAAGCTTAGTAAGTTGACCATTGCTATTGGTTGTTGTGGGTTATGTCTGTAAACCCTCCCCCTACCCACCTGTGGCAGTTGAAGGCTTTTTACAACGATCGGCGGAGCATCATGCAAGTAGTGCCACAAGTGCCATGCGTATTGGGCAAAGCTGAGTAGATGTCCATTGCCATCGGTTATTGCAGGAAACATTAGGAGGAGACATCACTCATCACGGCTGATGGCTTTTTGCAATGGATCAACAATGTATCTTGCAAGTAGCGCCAAAAGGTGGCGTGCGCATGGTGCGAAGCTTAGTAAATTGCCGATAGCCATCAATCGTTATGGGTTGTGTCTGGCATTGCTTCAACCCACTACTCATGCTTTACATGGCTTGTATTGACTTTGCAATGTTGGCATCGGTAACAACATCAGATGCGCGTTGTGTGTTGGGGTTGTTGTTGGCTTGTATTGGCAAGGAAAGTGTATGTGCAACACATAATGGGTGTTCGGCTTGTGTGGCTAGGTTAGATCTCTGGCCATAGTACGTTGCAGGTGGTGTCTAGGAGTCGAGTTGTTTGGGAATGCAACCGAAATCAGGCAATGAATTCCGTCCATGGCTAAATACGGGAGAGAGACTGATAGCGAACAAGTGCCGAGAGGGAAAGATGAAAAGGACTTTTAAAAGAAAGTCAAAGAGTGCTTGAAATTGACGTAAGGGTAGCGGAAGAGGGCCTCGATCGGATGTGGAATGATGTCGAGCCGGTACGCCGATTGACTCGAGTCATGGACTAGTGTAGATTAGGGGAGGCAAAAGCCCGGGCTTTTGATACGCTCGAGAAATCCCATCTCCTTTATTGTTGTAGGCAGCGTGCGCCTCTGGCGTGCTTCGACAACGAATGTTCCTAAGGGGGGGGAGGGCGTTATAACCCATATCCACACACGTTAGTTCATTCCATAAGTTAGATAACACAAATCCAAGAAGGAATTATCCTTGAGATGATAAGAAGTTAATCCGATTAATCTTAAGTGATACAAGGGTGCATAAGGGTGATTAACAAGTATTAGACGTTAAACGAATCAAGGATGTTGTAACTCGTACTTTTGGGTAAACCTATAAATGCTTAGTATACTTAGGAGGTCATGATTTAAGGTATTTGAATCATATAATATACGTATCATAATTCTTGAAGTCAAGCGAGTTATGAAACAAAAGTCGACAAAAGTTGTTGCAACTTAGGTTCATAGTTTTACCTAAACTTTAGGTCAAATGTTATTAAGTATTTCTCCCAATATACTTGGAATTACGGGGTGATATACGCACCAAATTGAAGATCTATGAGTCTACCTTCCAACGCATTAAACGGTTTAGCAATACGACATTGGAATAGAGAGATATAGACATTTTCGTGAGACTGCACAAGCTGCTAGGTGCAAGTAGGTGAGTCACCTACTTGGTTAAATGTCGGCCCAAAAGAGGGAATTTCGGGTCAGAAAAGCAGCCCATTAAAAGGCTTATCTTCTGCAATATATACCTCTTTATATTTCACAAATAACCAGACCTAAGAACCTGCAAAGTTCCTCCCAAAATTATCCACAAACCCTAATTGATTTTCCCTCTCTTTCAAGTTCAAATTGGGGGTAAACACTAGAGTTTGAAGAACCAAGTTAAAGGCTGAGTTATCCAACAACAAAGGTGAGTTTACTGCTATATTTCATACATTTATTCTGCTGTAAATTCATGGCAATTCGTTATATACATGTAAGAACTCACGGGACGGTGATCGGAAGCCGTGAGTTCAAGTTATTCACTTGTAGCGGACTGTTTTGTGGACTGTTTTGTGTTGCTGTTGGGCTGCGTTTTTATTACTGTTTTGTGGAGTTTTGGAGGAGGCAGGTTGTGTAGAAACACCATATATATGTTGGGTTGTGGTCTGCTAGTTCTTGGTAATATTTTTGGGTCGTTTGATACGACTATAGTGGCCGCCATATGGATGATGTGATTAGGTTGTGTGTGGACTGTTTTGGAAGGCTCAATATGTCTATTATTGATGTTGTTTAGGCTGTTTGGTGATTGTTTTGAATGGTGTGAAGTCCTATATATAGGGGAGGTGCTGTCCGTTTCATCACAAAATAGATTGTGGTTGGTACATAATAGTTGCGACGCTTAAACGTTAACGATAGTGTCATTTCTCCTATTGTAGACTAAGGAGTCGTGACGTTTGCATAGCTTGAGGTTGTGGCAGTATATACAAGGTATGTGTGGCTGTCCCTTTCCTTCTTTTGCACGACTCCGATTAACATAATGTAATGAACGAGCTTCCAAAGATACTCTATTCTTAGAAGCTAAGCATTACTTACATTGTTTCCCCTCTTATGGAACGATTGATGTTGATGTTGCTTCTCTTATTCTTATGTTATCAATCTTGTTGGTACTTCCTGATTCCTATAAGGTTCATAGTGAAGAGTTAGTCCTAATAAGTTGTACATAGGATACCGACCTTACGTCACTCCGAAAGGTCTACAAGGTGTTTCCAGGAGTCGAACATGCATTATATATATGTATCTATTTTACTCTACCGAGCCGTGCTATAGTCGGCCGGGTACGGCACCTATTGTGCAACCACCTGATCAATTGGGTTTTACCGAGCTCCACGTGGCCGGGTACGATTCTACCGAGCCTTATAATGGCCGGGTATGTTTTTACCGAGCCTATTACGGCCGGGTACGATATGATAATGATGATGCCCACAGAGGCGTATGTTTTAAAAGATTATGTATTTATACATATGTATCATGTATTTCATGTCAGTAGCCCTCAGAGGTACTCAGATGTTACAGGTTGTATATTCTCTATCCCTGCTCACATTGTTGTTCATATTTATGGTTCTCTCCCTTACATACTCAGTACTTTATTCGTACTGACATCCTTTTATTTGTGGACGCTGCATGTCGTGCTGCAGGTCCTGATAGACAGGCAGGTGTAGCTCCCCCATCACAGTAGGTTGTCCAGTTCAGCGGTGATTGGCGAGATCCCTTCTCCGGACTTGCCTTGGTCTTGGTATGCATTTTTGTTATATGGGGTATGTCGGGGCCCTGTTCCGACTATGTTGCAGCACTTATGTTCCTTTAGAGGCTCATAGACAAGTGTCGACTCATGTATAGTTTGGTATGCCTTGTCGGCTAGTTTTTGTTGTATAGTCTTTCATTTTAGCGTGGAAGCTTGTACCATATGTATATAGTTTCTTGATTGTCTGGTCATCCCATGTTATGTAGGTTCATGCAATCGTATTTTATTGTTGGTTGTTCATGATCCATATCTACCATTTATATTGGTCTCGTTAGCCTAAAAGATAATAAAGAAGGTTAGATAAAATGTACGTTGGTGCTCGGCAAGTATGGTCGGGTGCTAGTCATGGTCCTCCAGTTTGGGTCGTGAAACTTGGTATCAGAGCAAGTCTGTCCTAGGGATTGTCTATGAGCCGTGTCTAGTAGAGTCTTGATTATGGATGTGTAGCGCGCCACATTTATAATCAGGAGCCTACATGACATTTAGGGTTGTTACCTTCTTCCTGAATCTAGATCGTGCATAGAGTTGAGTCGTAAGTGTTCGTTTCTAATATTCACCTTGTTTTCTTTCAGCGATGCCTTCGACTAGGAAACAAACAATTAGTAGACGGCTTGATATAGCTGCAGGAGAGGGTACCAGTCAGGTGCCCCAAGCCAGAGTAGGCCAAAGTGAGGCTCAGAGTGAGATGCCATCTCATACCTCATCTACTCCGTCTCCTCCAGAGGATATTAGGTGGCACCCAGCACCTCCAGCTCCTCCGTCTGGCACTACAGACCAGGATATGCGGAGTGCTTTGCAGTTATTGACTAGCTTGGTAGCCGCTCAGGCTCAGAGGCAGAATACAGGTGCTGCTGATAAACCAGTTAGTACAAGAGTTCGTGATTTTATTAATTTAGACCCTCCAGTGTTTACCGGATCAGACCCCAAGGAGGATCCGCAGACTTTTATTGACCAGGTTCATCGTACACTAAGGGTTATGCATGTTAGTGATACAAAGGCAGTAGAGTTGGCTTCTTATCGGCTACGGGATTTAGCAGTTCTTTGGTATGATAGTTGGGAGAGATCCAGGGGTCCGAACGCTCCTCTAGCTGTGTGGAAGGATTTTTCTGAGGCCTTTCTTCGTCACTATTTGCCAGTTGAGATACGACGAGCTAGAGCTGATAAGTTCTTCAACCTTAGACAAGGTAATATGAGTGTGCGAGAGTATAGTATGCAGTTTGATTCTTTAGCAAGGTATGCTCCCCATATGGTGGCCGAGATGAGTGATAGGGTGCATTTGTTCGTGAACGGGTTGGGACCCCATCCGATTAATGAGTGTATGACAGCCTCCTTGGTAGAAGGCATAGATATTTCCCGTATTCAAGCTTATGCTCGGACCCTAGAGGATCGTAAGCGCCAGCAGAGGGCAGATAGGGAGCAGGATAGGGGCCAGCATAAGAGGGCGAGATTTGCAAGGTATTCTGATGACTTCAGAGGCAGCGCCAGGCCCCACTCTTCGAGGAGTTCGGCGCCATCCTGTAGCTAGTGCTCCTCCACAGTTTCAGAGGCCTCGATATGATCGATCCTATTCGGGTCCAGGTCAGAGTTCGCAGGCATCTAGATCGCAACATCACAGGGATACTAGTCAGACGAAACCCCCAACACCACGTTGTGATCAGTGCGGCAAGGCCCACTTTGGACTGTGCCGTCGAGGTTCCTGATGCGTGTTATTCTTGCGGACAGCCTGGCCATATGATGAGGGATTGTCCTAACAGGGGAGGTGATGGTATGGCTCAACCGACTAGATCTGTGTTTGGTTCTTCCTCATCAGTTCGACCTCCAGCACGGGGTTTTCAGCGGTCGACAGGTCGTGGTAGAGGTAGAGGTGCAGGACCGAGTTCGAGTGGTGCTCAAAATCGAACATATGCTCTAGTAGGCCGACAGGATCTCGAGTCATCTCCAAATGTTGTTACAGGTATATTATCTGTGTTTTCTTATGATGTGTATGCGTTGATTGATCCGGGATCTACATTATCATATGTTACACCCTTTGTGGCTAATAAGTTTGGCATTGAACCTAAATTGATAAGTAAACCCCTTGCGGTATCTACTCCAATAGGAGATTCTGTGATTGCTAGAAGGGTATATAGAGGTTGCACTGTGATGATTTGTAGTCGTCAAACCTCGGCAGATTTATTTGAATTAGAAATGGTTTATTTTGATGTGATACTGGGAATGGACTGGTTGGCCTCACGCTATGAAAATGTTGACCGTCGTATGAAGATGGTTAAGTTTCAATTTCCTGGTGAACCCGTCATTGAATGGAAGGGGAACATTGCTACATCGAAAGGTAGGTTTATTTCCTATCTTAAGGCAAGGAAAATGATCTCAAAAGGTTACATTTATCATCTTGTTCGCGTTAGGGATGCAGAGGCGAAGCTGCCTACTCTACAATCTATCCCCGTGGTCAATGAATTTCCAGATGTTTTCCCAAATGAACTCCCAAGTCTTCCTCCAGAAAGGGAGATTGAGTTTAGCATTGATGTCTTGCCTGACACTCAACCGTTCTCTATCCCTCCATATAGAATGGCCCCGGCAGAGCTGCGAGAGTTGAAGGCGCAGTTAAAGGACTTGCTGGATAAGGGCTTCATTAGACCTAGCACTTCACCTTGGGGTGCTCCAGTCCTATTCGTGCGGAAGAAAGATGGGTCATTGCGGATGTGTATCGACTATCGGCAGTTGAATAAGTTTACTATAAAGAACAAGTATCCACTTCCAAGAATTGACGACCTGTTTGACCAACTCCAGGGTGCCAAGTATTTCTCCAAGATTGACTTACGTTCAGGGTATCATCAGGTGAGGGTTAAGGAGAAGGATATTCCAAAGACGGCCTTTCGGACAAGATATGGACACTTTGAGTTCTTGGTGATGTCGTTCGGTCTAACAAATGCCCCAGCAGCTTTTATGGATCTCATGAATACTGCCTTATCTTGATGTGTTCGTGATTGTATTCATTGATGACATTCTGGTGTATTCTCATTCGGAGGAGGAACATGCGAGCCACTTGCGGATAGTATTACGGATGCTTCAGGATCGTAAGTTATATGCTAAGCTCGCCAAATGTGAATTCTGGCTGAACTCAGTAGCTTTCCTTGGCCATGTGATATCCGACGAGGGTATTAGTGTCGACACTCAGAAGATTGATGCAGTAAAGAATTGGCCGAGACCTACAACACCATGAGAAGTTCGTAGCTTCCTGGGGCTAGCAGGATATTATAGGCGATTTGTAGAAGGGTTTTCCTCTATATCAGCACCATTGACTAAGTTAACACAGAAAGCTACCAAGTTCCGGTGGTCTAACACTTGTGAACGTAGTTTTCAGGAGCTGAAGGATCGATTGACATCCGCACCGGTGCTCAGTCTCTGTGAAGGAACAGAAGGATATGTGGTATATTGTGATGCCTCAGGTATAGGTTTGGGGTGCGTGTTGATGCAGCATGGGAAGGTGATTTCATATGCATCAAGACAATTGAAGAAGCATGAAAAGAATTATCCAACCCATGATTTGGAATTGGCTGCAGTAATATGTGCTTTGAAGATATGGCGGCACTACTTATACGGCATCCATGTTGACATCTACACAGATCACAAGAGTCTACAATACATCTTCAAGCAGAAAGAGTTGAATTTGAGGCAGCGTAGGTGGCTTGAATTACTGAAGGACTACGACGTCGAGATATTGTATCATCCCGGTAAAGCCAATGTTGTGGCAGATGCTCTCAGCCGTAAGTCAATGGGAAGCTTAGTACATATTGATGCAGGTAGATGGGGGTTGACTAAAGAGCTTCATCAGCTAGCCAATATGAGAATCAGATTGTTAGACTCTGATGACGGAAGTGTTACTGTACGGAATACATCAGAATCATCTTTGGTAGCAGAGGTAAAAGCACGGCAATATGAAGATCCTATCTTACTACGATTGAGAGAGAACATTCAGCAGTGTAAAATTACGGCTTTTGAGATCGGAGGAGATGGGGCACTGAGATACCGGGGCCGATTATGTGTGCCGAATGTAGCAGGATTGCGAGAAAAGATTATGAATGAAATTCATCAATCTCGATATTCCATCCATCCTGGCTCAACAAAGATGTATCATGATGTCAAAGAGCAGTATTGGTGGGATAACATGAAAAAGTCTATTGCAGAATTTGTAGCCCAGTGTCCCAATTGTCAACAAGTAAAGATAGAACATCAGAAACCCGGTGGATTGCTTCAGAATATAGAAATTCCGACCTGGAAATGGGAGGTCATTAATATGGACTTCGTTATTGGATTACCTCGATCTTATCATAAGTTTGACTCTATCTGGGTAATAGTTGATCGACTTACAAAATGTGCTCATTTTCTGGCAGTTAAGACAACTTACTCGGCTGAAGATTATGCGAAGTTGTATATCAAGGAGATTGTTAGGCTTCATGGTGTGCCGGTATCTATTATATCGGATCGAGGAGCTCAATTTACGGCTAACTTTTGGAGGTCTTTTCAGAAAGGTTTAGGCACACTGGTGAATCTCAGCACTGCATTTCATCCGCAGACTGACGGACAGGCTGAACGTACCATTCAGACTTTGGAAGATATGCTACGAGCATGTGTTCTAGATTTTAAGGGGAATTGGGATGACCATCTTCCACTCATAGAATTTGCCTACAATAATAGCTACCATTCCAGTATTAAAATGGCCCCATATGAGGCACTATATGGAAGGAGATGTAGATCACCAGTTGGATGGTTTGAAGTCGGTGAAACGGAATTATATGGGCCAGATTTGATTCACCAAGCCATTGAGAAGGTGAAAGTGATACAGGAACGATTGAGGACGGCACAAAGCAGGCAAAAGTCTTATTCCGATGTCCGACGTCGTGATTTAGAATTTGAGGTTGGTGATTGGGTTTTCCTGAGGATTTCACCAATGAAGGGTGTTATGCGTTTTGGAAAGAAAGGTAAGCTGAGTCCAAGGTATATCGGTCCGTATAAAATTCTTCAACGAATTGGACAAGTTGCTTATGAGTTAGAATTGCCATCCGAATTAGAATTTGTCCACCCGGTATTCCATGTATCTATGTTGAGGAATTGTATTGGAGACCCTTCTCGAGTTGTCCCAATCAAAGATGTTCAAGTTACGGAGGATCTATCATATGAAGAAGTGCCAGTGGCCATATTAGATCGACAAGTCCGCAAGCTGAGAACAAAAGATGTAGCTTCCGTCAAAGTATTGTGGAGGAACAAGAATGTGAAAGAAATGACATGGGAAGCGGAAGAAGAGATGAAGTCTAAATACCCTTACCTATTCCATAATGATGATAACAAGGATGTTGGTGGAACGCAAGATACATTATAAAGGTGAAATGGCTGTATGAGGTAAGCAATAACTTGAGAACTCTCTTCCTTAATACAAAGTGGTGATATGTAAATAATGTCCATGTCCATAATGCTTTGTGTAGCCTTGTGTGGTCATACTTTGAGCTTCACTGCTTGCAAATTTTGCTAGTGACCATTTTATAGGGGAAAATTGACAAACAATTTCCGCTAGAATCCACGATGATTTGGACTCCCCATAAACCCTTACATTCGAGGACGAATGTTCCAAAGGGGGGAGGGTGTTATAACCCATATCCACACACGTTAGTTCATTCCATAAGTTAGATAACACAAATACAAGAAGGAATTATCCTTGAGATGATAAGAAGTTAATCCGATTAATCTTAAGTGATACAAGGGTGCATAAGGGTGATTAACAAGTATTAGACGTTAAACGAATCAAGGATGTTGTAACTCGTACTTTTGGGTAAACCTATAAATGCTTAGTATACTTAGGAGGTCATGATTTAAGGTATTTGAATCATATAATATCCGTATCATAATTCTTGAAGTCAAGCGAGTTATGAAACAAAAGTCGACAAAAGTTGTTGCAACTTTGGTTCATAGTTTATCCTAAACTTTAGGTCAAATGTTATTAAGTATTTCTCCCAATATACTTGGAATTACGGGGTGATCTACCCACCAAATTGAATATCTATGAGTCTAGTTTCCAACGCATTAAACGGTTTAGCAATACGACATTGGAATAGAGAGATATAGACATTTTCGTGAGACTGCACAAGCTGCTAGGTGCAAGTAGGTGAGTCACCTACTTGGTTAAATGTCGGCCCAAAAGAGGGAATTTCGGGTCAGAAAAGCAGCCCATTAAAAGGCTTATCTTCTGCAATATATACCTCTTTATATTTCACAAATAACCAGACCTAAGAACCTGCAAAGTTCCTCCCAAAAATTATCCACAAACCCTAATTGATTTTCCCTCTCTTTCAAGTTCAAATTGGGGGTAAACACTAGAGTTTGAAGAACCAAGTTAAAGGCTGAGTTATCCAACAACAAAGGTGAGTTTACTGCTATATTTCATACATTTATTCTGCTGTAAATTCATGGCAATTCGTTATATACATGTAAGAACTCACGGGACGGTGATCGGAAGCCGTGAGTTCAAGTTATTCACTTGTAGCGGACTGTTTTGTGGACTGTTTTGTGTTGTTGTTGGGCTGCGTTTTTATTACTGTTTTGTGGAGTTTTGGAGGAGGCAGGTTGTGGAGAAACACCATATATATGTTGGGTTGTGGTCTGCTAGTTCTTGGTAATATTTTTGGGTCGTTTGATACGACTATAGTGGCCGCCATATGGATGATGTGATTAGGTTGTGTGTGGACTGTTTTGGAAGGCTCAATATGTCTATTATTGATGTTGTTTAGGCTGTTTGGTGATTGTTTTGAACGGTGTGAAGTCCTATATATAGGGGAGGTGCTGTCCGTTTCATCACAAAATAGATTGTGGTTGGTACATAATAGTTGCGACGCTTAAACGTTAACGATAATGTCATTTCTCCTATTGTAGACTAAGGAGTCGTGACGTTTGCATAGCTTGAGGTTGTGGCAGTATATACAAGGTATGTGTGGCTGTCCCTTTCCTTCTTTTGCACGACTCCAATTAACATAATGTAATGAATGAGCTTCCAAAGATACTCTATTCTTAGAAGCTAAGCATTACTTACATTGTTTCCCCTCTTATGGAACGATTGATGTTGATGTTGCTTCTCTTATTCTTATGTTATCAATCTTGTTGGTACTTCCCGATTCCTATAAGGTTCATAGTGAAGAGTTAGTCCTAATAAGTTGTACATAGGATACCTGTCAAGACCCGGATTTTTCCCCTAACATCGGGAGTCGAACATGCATTATATATATGTATCTATTTTACTCTACCGAGCTGCGCTATAGTCGGCCGGGTACGGCACCTATTGTGCAACCACCGATCAGTTGGGTTTTACCGAGCTCCACGTGGCCGGGTACGATTCTACCGAGCCTTATAATGGCCGGGTATGTTTTTACCGAGCCTATTACGGCCGGGTACGATATGATAATGATGATGCCCACAGAGGCGTATGTTTTAAAAGATTATGTATTTATACATATGTATCATGTATTTCATGTCAGTAGCCCTCAGAGGTACTCAGATGTTACAGGTTGTATATTCTCTATCCCTGCTCACATTGTTGTTCATATTTATGGTTCTCTCCCTTACATACTCAGTACTTTATTCGTACTGACATCCTTTTATTTGTGGACGCTGCATGTCGTGCTGCAGGTCCTGATAGACAGGCAGGTGTAGCTCCCCCATCACAGTAGGTTGTCCAGTTCAGCGGTGATTGGCGAGATCCCTTCTCCGGACTTGCCTTGGTCTTGGTATGCATTTTTGTTATAGACATTATGGGTATGTCGGGGCCCTGTTCCGACTATGTTGCAGCACTTATGTTCCTTTAGAGGCTCATAGACAAGTGTCGACTCATGTATAGTTTGGTATGCCTTGTCGGCTAGTTTTTGTTGTATAGTCTTTCATTTTAGCGTGGAAGCTTGTACCATATGTATATAGTTTCTTGATTGTCTGGTCATCCCATGTTATGTAGGTTCATGCAATCGTATTTTATTGTTGGTTGTTCATGATCCATATCTACCATTTATATTGGTCTCGTCAGCCTAAAAGATAATAAAGAAGGTTAGATAAAATGTACGTTGGTGCTCGGCAAGTATGGTCGGGTGCTAGTCATGGTCCTCCAGTTTGGGTCGTGACACCATCCAACTCGTCTTAATATATGGACCAAAGAGTCTGACATGTGTGCGAGCCAACGAGTAAGTAAAATGTAAGGCATACGGAAGCGGATTGGTAGGATCCACTTAAGGGGTGCACCACCGACTGACAGCCGACGGGTCAAGACATGTCCATGGCACGTGTCAGGACATCACATGACGTGGCTAGAGGACGTGACAGTACGTCGTAGGACATGACAAGATATGGGCAGGTCACGTGTCAGGACATGGCCATGGCACATTTCAGGATGTGTTAGGACGTTGTAGAACATGACAGGGCGTGTCCGTGGTACTGTCGGGACGTATCAGGATATTGCAAGACGTGTCAGGACGTCGCAGGACATAGAATGACATAAGCATGGCACGGGTCAGCATGTGTCACGACATGTCCATGGCACATTTCAGGACATGTCAGGACGTCGCCGGATATAGCAGGGCGAGTATATGGCATGGGTAAAGACGTGTCAGGACGTGGAAAGATTTGGGCATAGCACGAGTTACGACGTGTCAGGACATTGTCATGGCACATTTCAGGCCGTGTCAGGACATGGCAATGGGATGTTTCAGGATGTGTCAGGATGTCCAGGCCATGGCAGGGCGTGTCCATGGCACGGATCAGGACTCACAGGAAGTGGCCACAAGATGTGTCAGGATGTCACATGACATGGCAAGACAAGGGCTTGGCATAGGTCAGGAGGTGTGAGGACATATCCATGGCACGTGTCAGGACATTGCAGGACATGGCATGGTATGGCCATAGCACGGGTTAGGACATGTCAGGACGTCGTAGGATGTGTTAGAACGTTTTAGGACATGGTAGGACATGGGCATGGAACGGGTTAAGACGTGTAAAGACATGGCCAAGGCATGGGTCTGGACGTGTTAGGACGTCGTAGGACATGGTAGGACGTGGGCATGTCACGGGTCAGGACGTGTCAGGACATGGCCATGGACCATTTCAGGACGTGTGAGGACATCACAGGACATGCCAGAGCGTGGCCATGGCATGGGTCAGGACTTTTTAGGACATGGCCGTTGTAGGACGTGGGCATAGCACGGGTCAGGACGTGTCCGGACATGGCCATTGCACGTTTCAGGACATGTCAGGATGTGGCAAGACATGGCAAGGCATGGCCATGGCTCGGGTGAGGATGTCGTAGGATGTGTCCACATAATGTGTCAGGACGTCGCATGACATGTCAGGACATAGCCATGGCACGTGTCAGGACATCATAGGACATAGCATGGCGTGGCCATAACACGAGTGGGAATGTCACAGGACATGTCAGCACGTCACATAACACGGGAGGACATGGGCATGGGACGGGTCATGAAGTGTCAATACATGTCCATGGCACAGGTCTGGACGTCTTAGGACGTCGTAGGACGTGGCCACACGATGGGTCAGGACTTCGTCGGACATAGCAGGATGTAGGCATGTCATAGGTCAAGATGTGTTAGGACATGGCCATGGCACGTTTCACGATGTGTTAGGACGTCGTAGGATGTTACGGGACGTGTCCATAGGACGTGTCAGCACATGGTAGTACGTGGGCATGGCATAGGTCAAGACATGTCAGGACATGGCCATGCCATGTTGCATGATATGTCAGGATGTCGCAGGACATGGCAAGGTGTGGCCACGACACGGCTTAGGATGTCACAGGACGTGGCCACAGAATGTGTTAAGACGTCGCAGGACATGGCAGGACAAAGGCATGGCACGGGTCAGGACGTGTTAAGACATGGCCATAGCTCGTGTTAAGACATGTCAGGACACCGCAGAACATGGCACGGCATGGCCATGGCACAGGTCAGGACATGCTAGGACGTTGCGGGATGTGTTAGGATATCATAGGACATGGCAGGACATGGGCATGGCACGGTCAGCACATGTCAAGACATGGCCATGACATAGTTAGGACATGTTAGGACATCGCAGGACGTGGCTACCTAACGTGTCAGGACATCGCAAGACATCGTAGGATGTGGGCATGTCACGGGTCAGGACATGTCTGGACATAGTCATGTCACATTTTAGGACGTTGCAGGACATGCCAGGGTGTGGCTATGCAATGGGTCAGGACGTGTCAGGACATTGCAGGATGTGGCCACAAGACGCGTCAGGAAGTTACATGACATGGCAGGACGTGGGCATGGCATGAGTTAGGACGTGTCAAGACATAGCCATGGCATATTTGCGGATGTGTCAGGACGTCATAGGACAAGGCAGGCGGTGGACAGAGACCTGGTCAGGACGTGTCAGGACGTCACAGGCTGTAGCCACGGGACGCATCAGGACATGGTAAGACATGGGCATGGTATGGGTCAGGACATGTCTCGACATGGCCATGTCACATTTCAGGATGTGTTAGGATGTCGTAGGACATGCTAGGGAATTGCCATGGCACGAGTCAGGATGTGTCGGGACATTGCAGTACGTGGCCACAAGATGTGTCAGCACATGGCAGGACATGGGCATGGCATAGGTCAAGATGTGTCAGAACATTACCATGGCACGTTACAGGATATGTGAGGATGTCACGGGATATGGCAGGGTGTGGCCATGGCACGGGTCAGGATATCGCATGACATGGCAGGGTGTGGCCATGGCACGGGTCAGGATGTCATAAGATGTGGCCACAGAATGTGTCAAGACGTCGCACGACATAGCAGGATAAGAGCATGGTACGGGTCAGGATGTGTTAGGACATGGCCATGCCACGTGTCAGTACATGTCAAAACTTTGCGGGACATGGCAAGGCATGGCCATGGCACGGGTTAAGATGTTTTAAGACATCGTAGGAAGTATCAGGATGTCACAACACATGGCAGGACATAGGCATGGCACGGGTCAGGACGTGTCAAGACATGTCCATGGCATGGGTAAGGACATAGCAAGACGTCGCAGGACGTGGCCACAGGACGTTTCAAGACATTGCAGGACATAGCAGGATATAGGCATGTCACGAGTCAGGTCATGTCAGGATATGGCCGTGGCACGTTTTAGGACGTTGCAGGTCATGCCAGGGCATGGCCATGGCATGGGTCAGGACGTGTCAGGACATTGTAGAACGTGGCCACAAGACACATTAGGAAATCGCATGAAATGGAAAGACGTGGGCATGACATGAGTCAGGACGTGTAGGGACATAGCCATGGCACATTTTTGGATGTGTCAGGATGTTGTAGAACATGACAGGGCGTGGACAGGACCCGGGTCATGATGTGTCAAGACCTGAAGGACGTGGGCATGGCACAAGTCCTTATGTGTCAGGACATGGCCATGACATGTTTCAGGATGTGTCAGGATATTGCAGGACATGGCAGTGTGTGGCCATGGCACGGGTCAGGACATCGCAGGATGTAGCCATAGGATCTGTCAGCACGTCGCAGGACATGGTAGAACAAGAGCTTGGCATAGGTCAGGACGTATCAGGACATGGCCATGGCACGTGTCAGGACGTCGCAGCACATGGTAGGGCATGGCCATGGCACATGTCAGGACGTTTCAGGACATTGCAGGATATGTCAGGATGTAGTAGGACATGGTAGGATATGGACAGGCCACGACTCAAAATGCGTCAAGACATGGCCAGGGCACGGGTTAGGACGTGTCAGGACGTCACAGGACGTGGCCACAGGACGTGTCAGGACGTCGCAGGACTTGGAAGGATGTGGTCATGTCACGGGTCCAGACGTGTCAGGACATGGCCATGGCACATTTTAGAATATGTTAGGACGTCGCAGGAAATGCGTGGGCGTGTCCATGGCACAGGTCAGGGCGTGTCAAGATGTTGCGGGATGTGTAAGGACTTTGCAGGACATGGCAGGATGTAGGGAATGTATGGGTCAGGACATAGCCATGGCTTGTTTTAGGACGTGTCAGGACATCGCAGGACATGGTAGGGCAAGGCCATGGCATGGGTTAGGGTGTGTTAGGACGTCGCAGGACGTAGCCATAGGACGTGTCAGGACATGGCAGGACGTGGGCATGGCATGAGTCAGGATGTGTCAGGACATGGCCATGGCACGTTTCAGGACGTGTCAGGACGTTGCAGGACATGGCATGGCAGGGTCATGGCACGGGTCAGGACATGTCAAGACATGGTCATGGCACGAGTTAGGAAATGTCAGGACATCGCAGGATGTCGCCATAGGACGTGTCACAACATGGGCATGGCATGGGTCAGGACATGTTAGCACATTGGCACATTTCAGGACAAGTCTGGACGTCGTAGGACATGCAGGGCATGGCCATGGCACAGGTTAGGACGTGTTAGGTCATGGCCATGGGAATTGTCAAAACATGTTAGGAAATTGATGGACATGGCAGGACGTGGGCATGGCAAGGGTCAGGACATCGCAAGACATGGGCATGGCACGGGTCAGGACATGTGAGAACATGACCATGCACTCTTTAGGATGCCATATGACATGTTAGGACATGGCAGGACATAGCAGGGTGGGGACATGGCACGGGTCAGGACGTCTCAGGATGTGTCAAGTCGTCCCAGGTCATGGGTATGATACAGGTCAGGACGTGTTAGGACGTCGCAAGACATGGCCACAAGACGTGTTAGGACGTCGCAGGACATGGCTAGACATGGGCATGTCATAGGTCATGACGTGTTAGGACATTGCCAAGGCATGTTTCAGGACTTCTTAGGACATTGCAGGACATGCCAGGGCATGGCCATGGCACGAGTTAGGATGTGTCAGGATGTTGGTGGGCCTGGCCACAAGACATGTCAGGATGTCGCAGGACATGGCAGGATGTATGCATTGCACAGGTCAGGACGTGTCAGGACACAACCATGGCATATTTCAAGACGTGTCAGGATGTCGTAGGACATGGCAGGGCGATGCTATGGCACAGGTCAGGATGTGTCAGGACGACGCATGATGTAGCCATAGGACGTATCATGACATGGCAGGAAGTGAGCATGGAACGGGTCAGGACATGTAAGGACATGGCCATCAAACGTTTCAGGTCGTGTCAGGATGTCGCGGGACATGGAAGGGCATGGCCATAGCACGGGTCAGGACATCGCAGAACGTGGCCACAGGATGTGTCAGGACGTCGTATGACATGGTTTGACAAGGGCTTGGCACGGGTCCGGATGTCTCAGGACATGGCCATGGCACGTGTCAGGATGTGTTAGGATGTCCTAGGACATGGAAGGGCATGGCCATAGCATAGTTCAGGACGTCGCAGGACGTGTCAGAATGTTGCAAGACATGGCAGGACATGCGCTACTTGCACGACGATCTGCCATTCATTGTCTAAAGCCATCAGCTGCCTCGAGCGATGCCATGCTTTGTAGGTTTCGTGCAATTTGATGAATGCCATCGGTTGTTGAGGGTTGTGTCTGGCATCGCTCATGGAAACTGATGGCTTTAGGCAATGATTTCATTCCTAAAGGTGGAGCATCGCGCACGAGACATTGAGCCGCTCCACACCGCTCAATGTCTAGTGCTATCCAACACTTGGCAATATTTCAAGCTTAATGCCTAGTGCTATCCAATTCTTGGCAACATTTCAATCACAATGTTGGTAGTGGTCTTTCGTGGGGGGTGGAAAGTAGCGGTGGTTTGGAAAGTAGCGGTGGTTCGAGCGGTAGCGACCGACGATGGTTGTCGACGCTTGGTGGTTGGCGCTGGCGGTTTGAAGTTGGAATCACTTATGGTTGTTGCGGCAATGGAAGTTCCTCATGATTAATGGTGGTTGGTCATCCATATGGTTTTATAAAAATATTATGTATTTTACCTATTTTTATTTATGTTTATATATTTTTATGGATTTTTTGTAATTTTAATTAATTTTTCAATTACTCTTTTATGTGTAATATTATTAATAAATGTATTGGAACTTTTTCCCTTGTTTTTCCTATTTTTTTAATAATTTTCCTATTTTTAACTATTTTCTAAGTATTTTTCGTTTATAATAAAAATAAAAATGAGAAAAAAATATATTTGTTTTTGTAAAAAAATCATTTAAAATGTTTAAAAGTCATTTGTGAATATATTAGCTAAGTTGTACCTTGGTTTGTGCTATTTGTTGTTTTACAACTCCATTATGATTTTCTGGACAAAACATGGCTACTCCTAAAACTTGTGTTTTTTTAAGCATATATAAGGGAGGTAGAGGTGTTGAAAGGCACCTCAGGTGCTTGCTGTCAGGCAGTGCAGGAAAGCATGGGGGACGCTAGCATGGGGCGTTGGCATAGTGGGCATGCATGCTTGTTCGTGCTACGTCCCCAAAGTTCACAAACCATGCCAGCAAGTGCTCGTGTGGGCTCGTAGCATGCCTGGGGGTGACACCGCTCGTGAAAAACTGTCTTTTGGCAATAAAAGGTGGAGCATCATGCAAGTAGCACTGCAAGGTGCCGTATGCATGGGACGAAGCTTAGTAAGTGTCGATTGCCAATGGATGTTGCGAGTAAAATGGGGAGGCGACATCGCTCGTGGCAGCAAATTGATTTTAAACAATGGAACGGTAAAGGAACGTCCAAGTAGCGCCATAAGGGGCCATGCACATGGGCAAAGCTTCGTAAGTTATTGATTGCTTTTCGTTGATGCGGGTTGTGTCTGGTATCGCTCGTGGCAGCTGATGGCTTTAGACAATGAATGGAGGATCGTCGTGCAAGTAGCGCCGCAAGGCACCATGGGCGTAGGGCGATGCTCAGTAGATGTTGATTGCCATCGGGTGTTTCGGGAAACATCACTCATGGCGGTTGATGGCTTTCGGCAATGGAATGGCAAAGCATAATGCAAGTAGCATCGTAAGGTGCCATGCGCATGGGGAAAAGTTTAGTAAGTTACCCATTGCCATTGGTAGTTATGGGTTATGTCTGTCAACCACCCCCTCCCCACCCACCCACCCATGGCAGTTGATGCCTTTTGAAAACGATCGATAAAGCATCATGCAAGTAGTGTCGCAAGGTGCCATGCGCATGGGGAAAAGCTTAATAGATGTCCATTGCCATCGGTTGTTGCAGGCAACATCGAGAGGCGATATCACTTATAACGACTGATAGCTTTTTGAAATGGAACACTACCGCATCGTGCAAGTAGCGTCGAAAGGTGTCATGCGCATAGGGTGAAGCTCAGTAAATTGCCGATTGCCATCGGTTGTTGTGGGTTGTGTTTGGAATTGCTTCAACCCCCTATTCATGCTTTGTGGGGATTTTCTTGGCTATGGAACATTGGCATCAGCAACAACACATGGATACGCGTCACGTGTTAGGCCTGTTCTTGGCTTGTATCGATGAGGCAAGTGTACGTGCGGCACATAAGTGGTGTTCGGCTTGTGTGGCTAGATTTGATCATTTTCCATGGCCATGTTCTAGGCATTGTGTACGAGTCAGGTTGTTTGGGAATGGATCCCAAATCAGGAGGTGAATTGCGAGAGACTAATGGCGAACAAGTACCGCGAGGAAACGCTGAAAAGGACCTTGAAAAGAGAGTCAAAGCAGGACATGGCCATGGCACATTTCAGGATATGTCAGGATGTCTCAGGACATGGCAGGGTGTGGCCATGGCACAGGTCATGATGTCGTAGGTCGTCGGCACAGAATGTGTCAAGACGTCGCAGGACATGGCAACACAAGGGCATGGCACGGGTCAGGATGTGTTAGGAAATGGCCATGCCATGTGTCAGGACATGTCAGAACATCACAGGACATGGGACGGCATGGGCATGGCACGGGTCAGGACATGCTAGGATGCAGCAGGACATGTTAGGATGTCACAGGACATGGGAGGACATGGACATAACACGGGTCCGGACTTGTCAATACATGGCCATGGCATGGGTTAGGAGATGTCAGGACGTCGCATGAATTGGCCACATGACATGTCAGGACATTACATGATATGGCACGATGTGGGCATTTCACGGGTCAGGACATCTCAGGACATGGCCATGGCACATTTTAGGACGTTGTAGGACATGCTAGGGCGTGGCCATGCACGGGTCAGGACGTGTCAGGACATTGCAGGACATGGCCATAAGACGCATCAGGATGTCGCCGGACATGGCGGGACGTGGGCATGGCATGAGTTAGGACATGTTAGGACATAGCCATGGCACATTTTTGGATATGTCAGGACATTTTGGGACATAGCAGTGCAGGGATACGGCATGAGTGAGGACGTGTCAAGACGTCGTAGGCTGTAGCCACAGGACGTGTTAGGACATGGTAGGACATCGGCATGGCACAGGTCAGGACGTGTCAGGACATGGCCATGGCATGTTTCGGGGAATATGTCAGGATGTCGAAGGACATGGCATGGTATGGCCATGGCACGGGTCAAAACATAGCAGGACCTGGCCATAGGATGTGTCAGGATGTTGCAGGACATGGTAGAATAAGGGATTGGCACGGGTCAGGACATGTCCGGACATAGCCATGGCACGTGTCAGGACGTCACATGACATTGTAGGGTGTGGCCATGGAACATGTCAGGATGTGTCAGGACATTGCAGGACATGTTAGGACGTCGCAGGACATGGTACAATGTGGGCATAACACGAGTCAAGATGCGTCAAGACATGGCCATGGCACGTGTCAGGACATTGCAAGACGTGGCAACAGGACGTGTCAGGACGTCCTAGTACATGGAATGATGTGGGCATGTCACGGGTCAAGACGTGTCAGGACATTGCCATGGCACATTTTAGAGTGTGTTAGGACGTCGCATGACATGCCAGGCCGTGTCCATTGCACATGTCAAGATATGTTAAGATGTTGCAAGACATGTCAGGACGTTGCAGGACATGGCAGGATGTAGGGAAGGAACGGTTCAGGACATGGCCATGGCACGTTTCATGACGTGTTAGGACATTGCAGGACATGGTAGGGCGAGGCCACGGCATGGGTCAGGACGTGTCAGGACGTCACAGGACATAGCCACAGGTCAGGACATGTGCATGGCATGAGTTAGGACATGTCAAGACATGGCCATGGCACGTTTCAGGACGTGTTAGGACGTTGCAAGACGTGGCAGGGCGTAGCCATGGCACGGGTCAGGACGTGTCAAGACATGGCCAAGGCATAGGTCAGGACATGGCCATGGCACGGGTCAGGACATGGTAGGACATGGGCATGGCACGGGTCAGGACGTATTAGCACATTGGCACGGGACAGGACGTGTCAAGACATGGCCATGGCACGGGTAAGGACATGGCCATGGCACGGGTCAGGATATGGCCATGTCATGTATCAGGACATGGTAGGACATGGGCATGGCACGTGCCAGGATGTTTCAGCACATTGGCACATTTTAGGACATGTTAGGACGTCGAAGGACATGCAGGCATGGCCATGGCACAGGTTAGGACGTGTTACGACATGGCCATGGCAATTGTCTGGACGTGTTAGGAAGTTAAGGGACATGGCAGGATGTGGGCATGGTATGGGTCAGGACGTGTCAGGACATGGCCATGGCATGTGTTAGGACGTGTTAGGACGTATAAGGACGCGTCAGGACATAGCAGGGCATGGCAATGGCACGAGTCAGGACGTGTCAGGGCAGCACAGAACCTCATTGGATGTGGCCATATGACGTGTCAGCACGTCGCAGGACATGGGTATGGCACGGGTTAGAACGTGTCAGAATATGGCCATGCACTCTTTAGGATGCCATATGACATATCGGGACATGTCGGGACATGGCAGGACATATCAGGGTGTGGACATGGCACAGGTCAGGATGTGTCAGGGTGTGGAAGGACATGTCCACAGGACATGTCAAGTCGTCACAGGTCATGGGTATGGCACGGGTCTGGACGTGTCAGGACGTTGTCAGACATGGCCACAAGACGTGTCAGGATGTCCCAGGACATGCTTAGACGTGGGCATGTTACAGGTCAGGATGTGTCAGGACATTGCCACAGCACATTTCAGGATGTGTCACGACATTGCAGGATATGCCAGAGCATGGCCATGGCACGGGGAGCACGTGTCAGGATGTTGGAGGACGTGGCCACAGGACGTGTCAAGATACCGCAGGACATGGCAGGACGTATGCATTGCACGAGTAAGGACGTGTCAGGACACGGCTATTGCACGTTTCAGGACGTGTCAGGATGTCGCAGGACATGGCAGGGCGAGGCCATGGCATGGGTCAGGACGTGTTAAGACGTCGCAAGACGTAGCCATAGGACGTGTCAGGACATGGTAGGATGTGGGCATGGCACGGGTCAGGACGTGTCAGGACATGTCCATGACACATTTCAGGATGTGTTAGGATGTCGTTGGACATGGCAGGGCGTGTCCATAGCACGGGTCAGGACATCGCATGACGTGGCCACAGGATATGTCAGGACGTCGCATGAAATGGTTAGAAAAAGTCTTGGCACGGGTCAGGATGTGTCAAGACAAGGCCATGGCATGTGTCAGGATGTGTCAGGACATCGTATGACTTGGAAGGTCATGGCCATGGCATAGGTCAGGACATCACAGGACGTGTTAGGATGTTGCAAGATATGGCAGGACGTGCGCTACTTGCACGACGATCCGTCATTCCTTGTCTAAATCCATCAACTGCCACGAGCGATGCCATGCTTTGTAGGTTTCGTGCAAGTTGACGATTACTATTGGTTGTTGTGGGTTGTGTCTGGCACCGCTCGTTGCAATTTATGGCTTTAGATAATGATTTCATTGCTAAAGGTGGAGCATCACGCACTAGACATTGAGCCGCTCCACGCCGTTCAATGTCTAGTGCTATCCAATGCTTGGAAATAATTCAACCTCAATGCCTAGTGCTATCCAATGCTTGGCAACATTTTAAGCGCAATGATGGTAGTTGTCATTGGTGGCGGTGGTGGAAAGTAGCGGTGGTTTGAGCGGCAGAGACCGATGATAGTTGGTCGACGATTGGTGGTCGGCGCTGGCGGTTTGAAGTCTGAATCACTTATGGTGGTTGAGGCAATGTGAATATATTAGCTAAGTTGTACCTTCATTTGTGGTTAATGGTGTTGTACAACTCTATTATGATTCTCTAGATAAAACATGTCTACTCCTGAAACTTGGGTTTTTTTAAGCATATATAAGGGAGGTTGAGGTGTTGAAAGGCACCTCAGGTGCTTGCTATCTTGCATTGCGGGAAAGCATATGGGATGTTGGCATGGGGCGTTGGCATACAGGGCATCCATGCTTGTCTGTGCTATGTCCCTGAAGTTCACAAACCATACCGGCAAGTACTCGTGTGGGCTCGTAGCATGCCTGGGGTGACACCGCTAGTGGAAAACATTGTCTTTTGGCAATAAAAGGTGTAGCATCACGCAAGTAGCACCGCAAGGTGTTGTACGCATGGGGCGAAGCATAGTAACTGTCGATTGCCAATGGATGTTGCAGGCAAAATGGGGAGGCAACATTACTCATTGCAGCAAATGGCTTTTAGCAATTGAACGGCAAAGCAACCTGCAAGTAGCGCCGCAAGGGGCCATGCACATGGGCAAAGCTTCGTAAGTTGTTGATTGCCTTCAGTTGTTGCATTTTGTGTCTGGTATCACTCGTGGCAGCTAATGACTTTAGAAAATGAATGGAGGATCATTAGCTCCGCAAGGCGCCGTGGGCATGGAGCGATGCTCAGTAGATGTCGATTGCCATCGGGCGTATTGGGCAACATCACTCATGGCGGTTGATGGCTTTTGGCTATGGAATGACAAAGCTTCATGCAAGTAGCATCATAAGGTGCCATGCACATGGGACGAAGCTTAGTAAGTTGCGCATTGCCATTGGTAGTTCTGGGTTAGCCCTGTCAACCCCCACCCCCCACCCATCCACCCGTGGCAGTTGATGGCTTTTGAAAACAATCCACAGCATGCAAGTAGCGCCGCAAGGTGCCATGCGCATGGGGAAAAGATCAGTAGATGTACATTGCCATCGGTTGTTACAGGCAACATCAGGAGGCGACATCGCTTGTGCCGGCTGATAGCTTTTTGCAATGGAACAGAAACACATCGTGCAAGTACCGCCGAAAGGTGACGTGCACATGGGGTAAAGCTCAGTAAATTGCCGATTGCCATCAGTTGTTGTGGTTTATGTCTGGCATTCCCTCAACCTCCTATTCGTGCTTTATGGGGCTTGTCTTGGCTTTGCAACATTGGAGTCGGCAAAAATATATGGCTGCGCGTCGCGTGTTAGGGCTATTATTCGCTTGTATCAGTAAGGCAAGTGTACGTGCGGCATATGATTGGTGTTCAGCTTGTGTGGCTACATTGGATCCTTGTCTATGGCGATGTTTTAGGTGTTGTGTACGAGTCAGGTTGTTTGGGAATGGATCCCAAATCCGGCGGTGAATTTCGTCAAAGGCTAAATATGGGTGAGAGACTGATAGCGAACAAGTACCGCAAGGGAAAGATGAAAAAGACTTTGAAAATAGAGTCAAAGCATCCTTGAAATTGTCGTGAGGGAAGAAGATGGTGGCCGGCGATTCACCCTGATCGAATGTGGAACGGTGTTGAGACAGTTCGCCGATTGACTTGGGATGTGGACTAGTGTGGATTGGGGGCGGCCAAAGTCCGGGCTTTTGATATGCTCGTGGAATGTCGTCTCCTTAATTATGGTAGCCAGTACGTGCCTCTAGCTCGCTTTGGCATCTGCACGCTCCGGAAGCTGACCCGTGGGCTACCCATTTGACCCATCTGAAACACGGATCAAGGAGTCTAACATGTGTGGGAGTCAACGACCGAGTAAACTTGTAAGGCATAAGGAAGCTTATTGGTGGGATCCCTCTAAGCGGTGCACTGCCGACCGATAGCCGATGAGTCTAGACATGGCCATGGCACGGGTCAGGACATGTCAGGATGTCACAGGACGTGGCCATAGGACATGTCACGACATCGCATGATATGACAAGACGTGGGCATGTCATGAGTTAGGACGTGTCAGGACTTGGCCATGGCACATTTCAGGACATGTTAGGATGTCGTGGGACATGGCAGGGCGTGTCTATGGCACAGATTAGGACGTGTTAGGATGTCGCAGGACATGGCAGTACGTAGGCATGGCACGGGTTAGGATGTGTTAGGACATAGCCATAACACATTTCAGGACGTATCAGGATGTCACAGGACATGGCAGGGCGATTACATGGCACACGTCAGGATATGTCAGGACGTTATAGGATGTAGCCACAGGACGTGTTAGGTCATCGAAGGACGCGGGCATGGCACAGGTCAGGACATGCCCATGGCACGTCTTAGGATGTGTCAGGATGTCGCAGGACATGGCAAGGCGTGGCCATGGCACGGTTCAGAACATCGCATGACATGGCTGTAGGATATGTCACGACGTCGCATGACATGGCACGACAAGGGCTAGGCACGGGTCAGGACGTGTCACGACATGGATGTGGCACGTGTTAGGACGTCGCAGGACATGGCATGGTGAGCCCATGGCACGGGTCAGGACGTGTGAAGACATTAAAGTATGTGCCATGACGTCACAGGACATGTCATGACGTCGCAAGACATGTTAGGACGTGGGCGTGGCACGGGTCTAGACATGTTAGGACGCACAGGACGTGTTAGGATGTCGTAGGACATGGTAGGACGTGTGCATGTCAAGGGTTAGGACGTGTTAGGACATGGCCATGGCACCTTCCAGGACGTGTTAGGAAATCGCAGGACATGCTAGGGCATGGCCATGGCATGGGTCAGGATGTGTCTTGACGTTGTAGGATGTGGCAATAGACAATGAAGGCTTTATACAATGATTTCATGTTAATGGTGGAGCATCGTGCACTAGACATTAAGATGTTCCACGCCGCTCAATGACTTGTGCTATTGGTGTTGGTGGTTGAAAGTACCGGTGTTTCGAGCGGTAGCGACTAGCGATGTTTGGTCGATGCTTGGTGATTGGCATTGGTGGTTTGAAGTCGGAATCACTTATGACAGTTGCGGCAATGGAAGTTCCTCATGATTTATCGTGGTTGGTCATCCATATAGTTTCATAAAAATATTATGTATTTTACCTATTTTTTATTAATTTTATGCATTTTTTATAATTTTAAATAGTTTTTATGTTAGTTTTTTATAAAAATATGTACTCTTTTATGTGTAATATTATTACTAGATGTATTGGAAAATTTCTCAATTGTTTTTCCTATTTTCGTAATAATATTCCTATTTTTTACTATTTTCCAAGTATTTTTCATTTTATAATAAAAATATAAATAAAATTTTTTTTTGTAAAATATATCATTTACAATGTTTAAAAGTCATTTGTGAATATATTAGCTAAGTTGTACCTTGGTTTGTGCTATTTGGTGTTGTACTACTCCATTATGATTCTCTGGAGAAAACATGTCTACTCTAGAAACTTGGGTTTTTTTTAAGCATATATAAGGGGGTAGAGGTGTTGAAAGGCACCTCGGGTGCTTGCTTCAAGGCAATGTAAGCATGGGGGACGCTGGCATGGGGCGTGGGCATAGGGGGCATGCATGTTTGTCCGTGCTACATCACTGAAGTTCACAAACCACGCCGGCAAGTACTCGTGTGGGCTCGTACCATGCCTGGGGATGACACCGCTTGTGGCAGACATTGGCTTTTCGAAACAAAAGGTGGAGCATCGTGCAAGTAGCACCGCAAGGTGTAGTACACATGGGGCGAAGCTTAGTAAGTGTCAATTTCCAATGGTTGTTGCGGGCAAAATGGGGAGGTGACATCGCTCGTGGAGGCAAATGGCTTTTAGTAACGGAAAGGAAAAGCAATGTGCAAGTAGCGCCGCAAGGTGCCATGCGCATGGTGCGGAGCTTGGTAAGTTGCCGATTGCCATCGATTGTTGCGGGTTGTGTCTGACATCGCTCGTGGCAGCTGATGGCTTTAGACACTGAATGGTGGATCGTCGTGCAAGCAACAACGCTAGGCGCCATGCGCATAGGGTGATTCTTAATCAATGTTTCTCGTGGCGGTTGATGGATTTTAGCAATGTAATGGCAAAGCGCCGTGCAAGTAGCGCATTGTGTGTTGGGGCTGTTGTTGGCTTGTATCGGCGAGGCAAGTGTACGTGCGGCACATGAGTGATGTTCGGCTTGTGTGGCTAGGTTGGATCCCTGGCCATGGCCATGTTCTAGGCACTGTCTACTAGTCGAGTTATTTAGGAATGCAACCCAAATCGGGCGGTGAATTTCATCCAAGGATAAATATAGGCGAGAGACCGTTAGTGAACAAGTACTGCGAGGAAAAGATGAAAAGTAATTGGAAAAGAGAGTCAAAGAGTGCTTGAAATTGTTGGGAGGGGAAGTTGATGGTGGCCGACGATGCGCCCTGTTCGGATGTGGAACAGTGTTAAGTCGGTCCGCCGATCGACTCGGGGCATGGACCAGCATGGATTGGGGGGCGGCCAAAGCCCGGGCTTTTGATACGCTCGTGGAATGCCATATCCTTTATTGTGGTAGGTAGCGCGCGCCTCTGCCGTGCTTTGACATCTGCGCGTTCCTTACGCTAGCCCTGTGGGCTCCCCATTTTACCCATCTTGAAACACAGACCAAGTAGTCTGACATTTTTGTGAGTCAACGGGCGAGTAAACCCATAAGACCTAAGGAAACAATTTAGTTGGATCCCCCTGAGAGGTGTACCACCGACCGATAGTTGACGGGTCAATGCATGGCCATGGCACGGGTCAGGACGTGTCAGGACATCACTGGACGTGGCCATAGGAAGTGTCAGAACGTCGCAGGACACGACTGGACGTAGGCATCTCATGGGTCAGGACGTGTCAGAACATGGCCATGGCACGTTAAAGGACATGACAGGATATCGCAGGACAGGCCAGGGCATGTCCATGGCACGGGTTACGATGTGTAAACATATTGCAGGACGTGGCCACAGGACGTGTCAGGACGTCGTAGGACATAGGCATGGCACGGGCCAAGACGTGTCAAGACATGGCCATGGCATGTTTCTAAACGTGTCAAGACATCACAAGACATGGTAGGGTGAGGCCATGGCACGGGTTAGGACGTCGTAGGATGCAGCCACAGGACGTGTCAAGACATGGCAAGGCGTGGGCATGGAATGGGTCAAGACGTGTCTAGACATGGCCATGGCACGTTTGAGGATGTGTCACGATACCGCAAGACATGGCAAGGCATGGCCATGCTACGGGTTAGGACATTGCCGGACATGGCCACATGATGTGTCAGGACGTCGCATGATATGGCAGGATAAGGGCTTGGCACGGGTCAGGACGTGTAAGGCCATGGAACGTGTTAGGACATGTCAGCACGTTGCAGAACCTGGCAGGGCATAACAATGGCATGGGTCAAGAAGCGTCAGGATGTCGCATGACATGTCACGATGTCACAAGACATGGCAGGACATGAGCATGGCATGGGTTAGGACGTGTCAAGATATGGCTATAACATGGATGTGGACGTGTCAGGACGTGTCAGGACGTCACACGATGTGGCCACATGATGTGTCAGGGCATCGGAGGACATGGAAGGACATAGGCATGTCACGGGTTTGGACGTGTCAGGACATGGCGATAGCACGTTTCAGGACATGTCAGGACGTTGCAGGACATGCCAGGGCTTGGCCATGGCATGAGTCAGGACGTGTCAAGACATTGCAGGACGTGGCCATAAGACGTATTAGGACATTGTAGGACGTGGTCATGGCAAGGGTAAGCACGTGTGTGCACATGGCCATGGCACATTTCTGGACGTGTCAAGATGTTGCAGGACATGGCAGGGCGTGACCATGGCACGGTCAGGACATCGTAGGACGTGGCGAAGGGATATGTCAAGAAATCACAAGACAGGGCAGGACAAGGGCATGGCATGGGTCAGGATGTGTTAGGACATGGCCATGGCACGCGTCAGGACATGTCAAGACATGTCAGAATGTCCTAGGACATGGCAGGACATGGCCATGGCATTGGTTAAGACGTGTCAGGACTTCGCAGGACATGCCAGGGCATGGCCATGGCACGGTTTAGGACGTATCAAGATGTTCCACGACGTGGCAATAGGACGTAGCCACATAACGTGCCAGCACATAGCAGGACGTGGGCATAGCACCGGTCAGGATATGTCACGACATGGCCATGGCATGTTTAACGACGCGTCAGGATATCGTAGGATGTGGCAGGGCCTAACCATGGGATAGGCCAGGATGTGTCAGGATGTCGCAGGACGTGTCAGGATGTCACATGACATGGTTGGATGTGGGCATGGCATGGGTCAGGATGCGTCAAGACATAGTTATGGAATAGGTCAGGACCCGTCAGGACGTCGCAGGACGTGGCCACAGGACGTGTCAGGATGTCGCAGGACATGGCAGGATTTGGGCATATCAAGGGTCAGGACGCGTCAGGACATGGCCAAGCCACGTTTTAGGACGTATTAGGACATCACAGGACATGCTAGGGCGAGTCCATGGCACATTTTAGGACATGGCCACAGGACGTGTCAGGACGTCGCATGACATGGCAAGAAGTAGGCAAGGCACGGGTCAGAATTGTCAGGACATGGCCATGGCTCATTTTAGGATGTGTCAGGACATCGCAGGACCCGACAAGGTGACGCCATGGCACGGGTCAAGACCTGTCAGGACATCGTAGGATGTAGCCACATGACGTGTTAGGACATGGCAAGATGTTGGCATGGCACGTGTCAGGACGTGTCAGGACATGGCCATGGCACATTTCAGGACGTGTCAGGAAGTCGCAAGACATGGCAGGGCGTGGCAATGGCACGTGCCAAGACATGGCCATGGCACGTCTCAGGACATGTCAGGACGTCGTAGGGCATGCCAGGTCATGGCCATGGCACATATCAGGACGTGTCAGCACATGGCCATGGCGATTGTACGGACGTGTCCGGACGTCGAAGGACATGGAAAGACGTGGGTGTGGCACAGCTTAGGACGTGTTAGTACATGACCATGGCACGTGTTAGGACGTGTCAGGACGTCGCATGAGATGGCAGGGCATATCCATGGCACGGCTCAGGACGTGTCAGGGCATCACGGGACGTCATTGGGCATGGCCATAGAACATGTCAGGACATCGCAGTACATGGGCATGCGCGGGTCAAGACGTGTGAGGACATGGCCATCCACACTTCAGGATGCCACATGATGTGTTGGGACATTGTAGGACATGGCAGGGCGTGGTCATGGCACGGGTTAGAACGTGGCAGGACGTGGTCACAGGACGTGTCAAGTCGTCACATGTCGTGGGTATGGAACTGGTCAGGACATGTGAGGACATCACAAGACGTGGCCACAAGACGTTTCAGGACATCGCAGGACATTGGAAGTGGGCATTGTGAGCACATGATTTTTGCCCCAAGTAATTGAATTCCAAAATATATAAAAAATAATACAAAATGATTTTGTTTGCAATTGTGTGATTTGTGTGAAATACCAGTGTTTGTTTGAAATAAAATTGAAATGAAAATACAAAAAGGAATTAATTAGACAAATATCAAAAAATTGTAGAATAAATGCTAGGAAATTAGAAAATTAAGCAAAAATACAAAAATAAAATCGGAAATTCAAGGAAAAATACAAAAAAGGAAAATAAAGGAAATTATATCAGTTATAAAATAAATACAAAGGGAAAAATATAAAATACAAAAAGAAAATACATGAAAATAATAAAATCACAAAAAATACAATACACAATTAGTTTGGGCCAAATATACAAGCAATATACATACATATTCTGCCCAAAATATAACACAGACCAGGCCCAGTCATTTTGACTAGCCTATCTATTTGATAAATTCAAACGATACCGTACCAATCAAACAAATTGGAGCCGTTGATTGCAATTGATTAATGGACCATATAAGGCGGTCCCCTTTGAAATAAAACGACGTCGCATTTAAAATCAATTTCAATCATCTAGTGCAATTGATCAAACAGACGAGGCCAAGGTAACATTTAAACTAAATTATGTAGCTTAGGGCAGTTGATCTCAACCGTCCAGAGTTATGATCTAACGGACATAATGAGACTTTTAATTAATCTACACGACTGCGTTTTGAGGCCAAATAATCCTGGCCAATAATTTGATCCAATCCAACGGCCAGGAATCAACAATACATGATTAATATATATTACACCCTCCCTGTTCAGACCCCTCATTATATACACATACATATTCTATATGCAAACCCTAGCCGCCCTAGTATTATTTTTCTCCTTCACTGTCTCCCATGGAGACCACCGGTGGTCGACTCAGATGTTATGACCTGGTCTGTTGTCACATGAGTTACCGCCCCATTTTCCCCTCATTAAGTTATTTCATGTTGTTATACTTGTGTTAGAGTCTATCGAGTGAATTCAGATTAATTCTGGTTGAAAATAGGGCATATAGCCTTTTAGAGTGAAGCTTGTTTAGAAAAGTCAACCTGATGTTGACTATGTGGTTAGAAGGCTTGGAATCGAATTTCGGTGATTCAGCTAGCTTCGGGAGGTGATTTGGGACTTAGGGGAGCGATCGGAATTGAATATGGAGTTCCGATGTAGAAATAGGCTTTAATTGGCTAAGTTGGAATCTTGGCGAAATCCAGTTGATAGGTGAGATTCTGATTCGGGAGTCGAAATGGAATTCTAATAGTTACAGTAGCTTCGTTAGGTGATTTTAGATAGGTCTGCAAATTTTCAGGTCATTCGGACATCGTTGGTTGGGTTTTTGATTGAATGTTGGTTTCGAAAATTTTAGTTGAATCTTAGGCTTGAATCCGCCTTGATTTGATGATTTTTGTATTTATGATATTTTTTTATGATTGGAACAAGTTTGTATCGTGTTTTGGAGTAGGTTGGTCATTTTGGTTGAGGTCCTAGGGGCCTCGAGGGTGATTCTGGGGTCAAACAGACCATTTTGTGATAAATAGTATAGCTGATTGCTATTATAAAGTTGCAGGAAATTAACCCATCACGATCGCGTAGGTGGTGAATGCGATCACGTAGAAGAAAAATTTGGACCTGAAAAGTTTATCCTACGTGATCGCGAAGAGGCTGATGCGATCACGTAAAGGAGAATATTAGAGGCACGCTGTCACGCCCCAAATCGAGGAACATGACCGGCGCCTGACCGGGTTGCCCCAGTCAAGCGGACCCTGGGTGCCTTTCATTCCCACGCGTTACCCCTGTGTTGACTGTTTCTCATTAACCAAATATATTACTAATAATAATTTATTTCACATTAAACAAATAAAACCATACGAGTGATTCATTAACAAGTTTGTAATTTTTACAACGCCCGACATAACATAATATCTACATAATACTGGAGTCCCATAGTTTACATGTCTACAGAGCCTCTAGGATACAAAAGGGAAATACAATACTTGCCGGTAACAAGGCTCCGGCTATACCTTACAAAACCAAAATGAAATCTAAACCGAGTGGCATGAACCACACAAGTCCCCGAGGAAGAAAGGGGCTCACCAAAACGGGCAGTGGAAGGAGAAGGATACTACTGCCGATGAGCTGAAGTGCCTGCTACTGATCCACCTACAATCATGACACGAATGTAGCGCCCCCGGCAAAAGGGACGTCAGTACACTTGAATTGCACTGGTATGTATGGACAAACTTTGTCCCAAGTAAACTCAAGCCATTAAATTACATCAACAATTAATTAAGCCAACCAACCATGTTTCCACATTTTCCTCATTTCAAATAATTCTCACACAAAGCACTTTCTACAATCAACCAATTTAACAATAACCAATCAATCACGTAAAGCACAAGTAGTCAAACAAAGGGACAATCAGTGCCCCACAGGTTGCAAACTCTCCTGCTGTCTCCTTTCACAATTTCATATTAATGATTTTGTATCAATTTTCAATAGCGATTTCGATCGCTTTCCACCCTTATTGCCCCCGACCACCCTTATTACCTCGGCCACCCTTATCACCCCAACCCACACCTTATTTCCCCACGTTGCGGCGCGCAACACGACCCCGCCTTACAGTTGAAAACACAACAATTTCAAACAGCAGATAAGGTACTACACACAATTTCAACAAGTTCAAATAAGCAACTTACACATTGGTTCATGTTCTCAATTTCTTCTCAATTCAATATCACAACCATGTTACAATGTTTCCACAATTCAAGTGTTTCATCTCTTTCCACAATAAACCAATTCTCAAGTGTTTCGTTTGTTTTCCACAAGGTGCCATATAGGCCATCATAGTCATTATTCACAATTCTTTTGCCAAATTAAACTCTCATTTTACATTACGCATAACTCAACAACAAACTTTGAATATCCAACAACAACATCAAGAATTTCACACAATTTGTCAATTTAACCCGAAACAAACAACTTCACACACATAGGCGATTTCACAAGAATAAAAATTAGCCATACATACCTGGTGATGATTTTTCCTCCTACTTTATGCTTACACAAGATATCCTACTCTTGCCAACCTTGTTCTTGAAGACTCTTACTTCTACTCACTTCCTTTTACTAGAAATCAAGTTAAATAATCATGCATGAGTGTAAAAATTCTATTTTTAAAAGCTATTATATGCAAACCTCTCTTTACCCAATTAAAACTGAAAATCAAAGAAAATAGAAGAAAATAGTTAGGGTTTTTACCTTGAAAAGATTGGGGATGTTGAATCTTTGCCCTAGAATCCTTGGAATTAAGTAGTTGGAACAATCTTTGAAGATGAAGAACTTCTCTCTCTAAAAACCCTCTCTTCTCTCTCTAATTTTGGTGAGATGATATGATAAAATGAAGAAGAAAGGTGTTATATTAAAGAAGAGATCGGGTCAAAATGTTACAAAAATCTGGGTCGGGGTCAAATATGCGGTCACTATGCGACCGCAGAATCCACATGCGGTCCGCAAAGTGACCGCAAAAATGGCCTCAAAGTTATGCAGATTCTGTTAAGGAATGCGGTCACTATGCGGACCGCATGTTGATTCTGCGGTCGCAAAAGTGCACCGCAGATTTGACATGCGATCGCATATCGACCGCACTTTTGACACGATTTTGGGCAACTCTGTGGAACGATTTGCGGCAAGAATGCGGTCCGCATGTCAGGTTTGCGGTCGCATTCTTGACCGCATATTTGCCATTTTTAATCACTACCAAGGGTCCGAACCGCGGCGAGCTTGCTAACACATTATTCGGACCATGACACCACAGCTACTAGGTTTTATGCACAAAAATTTTACGGGGCCTTACACACGCGTTCGTGTAGAAGGAAAATGGTGGCCTGAGATTTTGTTATACGCGATCGCATGATGGAAGTCGCGAACTCGTGAGACCTGTAAGTTGTGCATCGCGATCGCGTGCTAGAGGTATCGATCGCGTAAGGTAATTTAAGTGTCATACAGAATCAGATATAATCTATATCAGTCACGTGGGTTTCAGTATTTCCTTCATTTTTGCACTACTTTGAAAGCTAATTGATAGCATTCGAAGGGGATTTCATCGTGAAATTATTGGAGGTAAGTCTCGTGGTCTTAATACGTCATTTTATCAATTAATCTTCCATTAATTCTCTGAATTTGGGTAAGAAATCATGAAAATTAGGGCTTTGAGCAAAAACCTTAAAATGGAGATTTGAAGGACCGACCATTTCTAGTCCGAATTGGGAGTTCTTTATATGTATGGACTCGTGTTGAGATAAGGATTATGAAAATGTAACTTTTTTAATTTTTCGAGAAGTGGGCCCGGCGCTCGGGTTTTGCTAGTTTCGAGATTTTTCATGTATTTTTATTGTTTTTGATTGGGTGTTGTTCCATTAGCCTATTTCGAGAAGAATTCTACGCATTCCTAACACATTATTCGGACCATGACACCACAGCTACTAGGTTTTATGCACAAAAATTTTACGGGGCCTTACATCCTCCCCCCCCCCCTTAAGATCATTCGTCCTCGAATGAGGATTTTGAAATAAATGAGTTTTGAAAGACATGGTATGCAAGCTATCAAGATTTTGACTAACTCTTATATTTTAGAAAAATTTCGCCAGAGTTTCCTTTGTATTATGGACATATCCACCTGTCAGAGGGCCCCCGAAACACATTACCAAACAACAATATACAACTACAACACTTTTCTATTAGCTGTCTATTAAACACGTAAATCTTTATAAGGCTCTCATTTATCAAGAAAAGCTCAAATGACCCAAACGTGACAACACATTAAATTCATTACAAAATGAAGGAGACTTTACTAACACTAAGAGGGAAACAACTTAGGCAAGATGACAGTTACTAGGAGTAGGAGGGTCACCTAATTTCTTCTAGAACACTTTTCACAACTGGTATACACTTTCTTACCTCAACGAATGCACATATTCTATCACATTGTTACAATTGCACATAAACTAGTCACTTCAATGAATTTTCACCTTATTAAACCAATTTAACACGCGAATATTTATAAGGATTTCATTTATCAAGAAAGGTTCAAGTGACCCAAGGTAACAACACATTAAATTCATTACAAAATGAAGGAGACTTTACTAACACTAAGAGAGAAACGACTTGGACAAAATGACAATTACTAGGAGTAGGAGGGTCACCTAATTTCTTCTAGGCTTGATCAAACAAATGGGGGTACTTTTCTTTCATCTCTTTTTCCGCTTCTCACGTGGCCTCCTCAACTTGTTGACTTCGCCACTTGTTGACTTCGCCACAATACTTTAACAGAGGCAACTTCCTTATTTCTCAACTTACGGACTTGCCTATCAAGAATGGCAACCGGAACTTCTTCATATGATAAATCTTCATTAACCTCTATAGCTTCGACTGGCATGATGGTGGATGGATCTCCAATCACTTTCTTCAACATGGACACATGGAATACCGGGTGCACTGATGACATCTCAAGAGGCAACTCTAGCCTATAAGCAACTTGACCAATCCTTTGAACGATCCGATATGGCCCGACATACCTAGGACTCAATTTCCCTTTCTTTCCGAATCGCATGACTCCCTTCATGGGAGATACCCTCAAGAACACCCAATCATCGACTTGAAACTCCAAATCCCTTCGACGAACGTCTGCATAGGACTTTTGACGACTCTGTGCTGTTTTCATTCTCTCCTGAATAACCTTGACCTTTTCCATAGCTTCGTACACCATATCCGGCCCTAGCAATTCCGCTTCACCTACCTCAAACCACCCGATTGGCGATCTACATCTTCTCCCGTACAATGCCTCAAATGGGGCCATCTGAATGCTAGCATGATAGCTGTTATTGTAAGCAAATTCTATCAGTGGCAAGTGTTCATCCCAATTACCTTTAAAATCTAAGACACAAGCCCGCAACATATCTTCAAGCGTCCGAATGGTCCGCTCGGCCTGTCCATCGGTCTGTGGATGGAAAGCTGTGCTGAGATTCACCTGAGTTCCCAAACCTTGCTGAAACTTCTTCCAAAAGTTAGCGGTGAACCGAGCCCCGCGATCTGAGATGATAGAAAGTGGAGTACCATGAAGCCTTACTATCTCTCTGATGTACAATCTTGCATATTGCTCTGCAGTATCAGTGGACTTGACAGGCAAGGAAGTGAGCTGATTTGGTGAGTCGATCTACTATCACCCATATTGAGTCAAACTTACGCCGAGTGCGAGGTAACCCCACCACGAAATCCATATTGATCATCTCCCATTTCCACCTTGGTATTTCTATAAGCTGAGTTAATCCACCAGGCCGTTGATGCTCGGCCTTCACTTGTTGACAATTCGGACATTTAGCTACAAAGCCTGCCACATCCCTTTTCATACCGTTCCACCAATAAATCTCCTTGAGATCGTGATACATTTTCGTTGAACCGGGGTGCACAGAATACCTGGAAGTATGAGCCTCTGCCATCACTCTTTCCCGAAGCTCGTCCACATCCGGAACACATAGCCTATCTTGACACCGCAATACACCATCTTCGCCGCTGAGTACAAATGCTGAGGTCTTGTCATTCATGACTGCTTCCTTCACCCGAACCAATGCTGGATCCATGAACTGTTTTTCCTTGATTTCCGCGACCAACGATGATTCCGCTCCATTATGCACCAAAATATCCCCCTCGTCTGACGCCGAGATACGAACCCCCAAACTGGCTAATTGGTAAACCTCTCGAGCCAGGGGTCTCTGATCCACACCCAAATGAGCCAAACTACCCATAGATTTTCGACTAAGAGCGTCGGCTACCACATTTGCCTTCCCTGGATGGTACAATATGTCCATATCATAGTCCTTAAGTAATTCTAACCACCGCCGCTGTCTCAGATTCAGCTCTTTCTACTTGAACAAATACTGGAGGCTCTTGTGGTCTGAAAACACATCTACATGCACTCCATAAAGATAGTGCCACCATATTTTCAAAGCAAACACAACAGCTGCAAGCTCCAAATCATGCGTCGGATAATTCTTCTCATGGTTCTTGAGTTGTCTGGAAGCATAAGCTATAACCTTTCCGTGCTGCATCAATACACATCCCAAACCGACTCTGGAGGCATCACAATAGACTACAAATCCCTCTGTGCCTTCTGGCAAGGCCAATACCGGTGCCGAGGTCAATCTTGACTTCAGTTCTTGGAAACTTTTCTCACATGCTTCGGACCACTGGAACTTAACTGCTTTCTGCGTCAATTTAGTCAATGGGGAGGCGAGGGTTGAGAATCCCTCTACAAACCTCCGATAGTACCTTGCCAGACCCAAAAAGCTGCGAATCTCTGTCGGGGTCGTGGGTCTAGGCCAATCTTTCACTGCCGCAATCTTCTGAGGATCCACCATAATTCCCCCACTGGAAATAACATGCCCTAGAAAAGCTACGGACTCCAACCAAAACTCACATTTTGAGAACTTGGCATACAATTGATGCTGAAGAAGGGTCTGCAATGCTGCTCTGAGGTGAACGGCATGATCTTCCCTGCTCCGAGAGTAGATGAGAATATCGTCAATGAATACAATCACAAAGGAATCTAGGAATGGCTTGAAAACCCGATTCATAAGGTCCATGAAAGCTGCTGGGGCGTTGGTTAGCCCAAAAGACATAACCAAAAACTCAAAGTGACCATATCGAGTTCTGAAGGCGGTTTTAGGAATATCCTGCTCCCTGATTTTCAACTGGTGGTACCCAGACCGTAAATCAATCTTTGAGAAGAACCTCGCTCCCCGCAATTGGTCAAACAGATCATCCACTCGAGGCAATGGATATTTATTCTTAATGGTGACTTTGTTAAGTTGCCGATAATCAATACACATTCGAAGTGACCCATCCTTCTTTCTGACAAAGAGAACCGAGCACCCCATGGCGACACACTCGGTCGTATGAACCCTTTCTCTAATAAATCCCTCAGCTGCTCCTTTAACTCCCTTAACTCTGCTGGCGCCATTCTGTAAGGTGGAATGGATATTGGCTGAGTATCTGGCAATACATCAATTCCGAAATCAATCTCCCTATCCGGCGGGAGGCCTGGAAGCTCATCTGGAAACACTTCAGAAAATTCATTCACAATTGGCACGGACTCGAGGGTAGGCACCTCTGAGGTGGTGTCCGTTACCCGAACCAGGTGATAGATACACCCTTCTTAATCATCTTCGAAGCCTTAAGGTAGGAAATAAACCTACCCCTTGGCACCACACCATTTCCTCTCCATTCAATGATTGGCTCGTTAGGGAACTCGAGCCTCATAACTCTCGTTCGACAATCAAGTTTGGCAAAGCACGAATAGAGCCAATCCATCCCCATAATTACATCAAAATCTACCATCCCAAGCTCAATAAGATCAATAAGATCGGCTGTGGTATCACGACCACCCACCGTAACAACACAATTCCTATAGACTCGTGAGGTTGTAATAGAATCGCCAATAGGAGTCGACACAGAGAACGGCTCATGAAGCCTGTTCGGGTTCTATCCCAAAGCTTGAAGCAATGAATGGAGTAACATAAGACAAGGAGGACCCCGGATCAATAAGGGCATAGCAATCAATAGTCTGAACAGACATGATACCTGTAACAACATCCGGAGAAGCCTCGGCATTTTGGCGGCCACTCAATGCATAGAATCGGCTAGGTCCACCCTACCCTGAGCTCCACCCCTAGCTGCACCACGCCCTGCTGCTGCTGGAGTACGCGCTGATGATGTAGCAACTGAAGAACCGAATGACTGAGCAGATCCCCTACCCATACCCCGACGGGGTGCACGGTAGTCCCGCCTGAATGTGACCTCTCACCCCGCACCCGAAGCACCTGGAAGGTCAAGGTAGCAAGTTTCGTATGAAATCTCCCCCCGGAGCACGCGGTCTCCCAGCCTCGTCGAGGTCTCCCCTCGCGTCGGGATCTCACCCCGGATGACCGGACCGACGAGGCCTCCCGCTCGTCCGAACTGTGTCTCGAGTAACCGCCTCGCCGATGACCGTGCATGGATGGCGGTGCACTCGCGGAGGACCGAGCATATGACCGGGATGGCCCCGATGACCCCTTCCCGGGAGTGATCTCCCTGAACGACCCATTGACCGGCCCCCGTTGCTACTTTCTCTTTCTCGCACGAATCTTCAATTTCCTGGCCTCTCTGGCTTGCGCAAACCCCACAATCCTCCCATAGTTCATGTTCGAGTGCAAAGCTGCTGCTGTGGCGACCTCATTCACTACCAAAGGGCTAAGGCCCCGAACAAACCGTCGAACCCGGGCATCCATGGTCGACACTAAATGAGGAGCATATTTGGACAACCTTACGAACTCCATGTGATACTCCCAAACACTCATACTGCCCTGCTTGAGGACCTCGAACTCTCAGTGGCACGGGCTGCCATTGCCTCCGCAGGTAAGAAGTGGTCCATAAATGCATCCACGAACTCATCCCATCTGGCCGGAGGGCCTCCTTCCTCACGGGAATCCTCCCACATTTCGAACCATGAACGTGCCGCTCCCTTCAGCCTGTAAGAGGCCAACTCTACCACCTCTTACCTCAGAATCAACAAAACCTCAAAGATTGCCTACCCAAGTGTTGTCGGTGTCACGCCCCAAATCGAGGAACATGACCGGCGCTTGACCGGGTTGCCCCAGTCAAGCGGACCTGGGTGCCTTTCATTCCCACGTGTTACCCCTGTGTTGATTGCTTCTCATTAACCAAATATCTTACTAACCATGAATGATTTCACATTAAACAAATAAAACCATACGAGTGATTCATTAACAAGTTTGTAATTTTTACAACGCCCGACATAACATAATATATACATAATACTGGAGTCCCACAGTTTACATGTCTACAGAGCCTCTAGGATACAAAAAGGGAAATACAATACTTGCCGGTAACAAGGCTCCGGCTATACCTTACAAAACCAAAATGAAATCTAAACCGAAGTGGCATGAACCACACAAGGCCCCGAGGAAGAAAGGGGCTCACCAAAAACGGGCAGTGGAGGATGAAAGATACTACTGCCGATGAGCTGAAGTGCCTGCTACTGATCCACCTACAATCATGACACGAATGTAGCGCCCCGGCAAAAGGGACGTCAGTACACTTGAATTGTACTGGTATGTATGGACAAGCTTTGTCCCAAGTAAACTCAAGCCATTAAATTACATCAACAATTAATCAAGCCAACCAACCATGTTTCCACATTTTCCTCATTTCAAATAATTCTCACACAAAGCACTTTCTACGATCAACCAATTTAACAATAACCAATCAATCACGTAAAGCACAAATAGTCAAACAAAGGGGCAATCAGTGCCCCACAGGTTGCAAACTCTCCTGCCGTCTCCTTTCACAATTTCACATTATTGATTTATGTATCAATTTTCAATAGCGATTTCGATCGCTTTCCATCCTTATTGCCCCTGACCACCCTTATTACCTCGGCCACCCTTATCACCCCAACCCACACCTTATTTCACCACGCTGCGGCGCGCAACACGACCCCGCCTTACAGTTGAAAACACAACAATTTCAAACAGCAGATAAGGTACTACACACAATTTCAACAAGTTCAAATAAGCAACTTACACATTGGTTCATGTTCTCAATTTCTTCTCAATTCAATATCACAACCATGTTACAATATTTCCACAATTCAAGTGTTTCATCTCTTTCCACAATAAACCAATTCTCCAGTGTTTCGTTTGTTTTCCACAAGGTGCCATATAGGCCATCATAGTCATTATTCGCAATTCTTCTGCCAAATTAAACTCTCATTTTACATCACTCATAGCTCAACAACCAACTTTGAATATCCAACAACAATATCAAGAATTTCACACAATTTGTCAATTTAACATGAAACAAACAAACTTCACACATATAGGCGATTTCACAAGAATCAAAATTAGCCATACATACCTGGTGATGATGTTTTTCCTCCTACTTTATGCTTACCCAAGATATCCTACTCTTGCCAACCTTGTTCTTGAAGACTCTTACTTCTACTCACTTCTTTTTACTAGAAATCAAGTTCAATAATCATGCATGAGTGTAAAAATTCTATTTTCAAAAGCTATTATATGCAAACCTCTCTTTACCCAATTAAAACTGAAAATCAAAGAAAATAATTAGGGTTTTTACCTTGAAAATATTGGGGAAGTTGAATCCTTGCCCTAGAATCCCTTGGAATTAAGTAGTTGGAACAATCTTTGAAGATGAAGAACTTTTCTCTCTAAAAACCCTCTCTTCTCTCTCTAATTTTGGTGAGATGATATGATAAAATGAAGAAGAAAGGTGTTATATTAAAGAAGAGATCGGGTCAAAATGTTACAAAAATCTGGGCCGGGGTCAAATATGCGGTCACTATGCGACCGCAGAATCCACATGCGGTCCGCATAATGACCGCAGAATTGCCCCAAATTTTACAAGTTTCTATTAAGGAATGCGGCCAAAATGCGGTCCGCATGTTTGATCTGCGGTCGCAAAATGCACCGCAGATTTGACATGCGATCGCATATCGACCGCACATTTGACGAATTTTTGAGAAACTCTCTGGAACGATTTGCGGTCAGAATGCGGTCCGCATGTTGATTCTGCGGTCGCATTCTTGACCGCATATTTGACACTTTTTCGGAAAAATTATTTCTCTACATTTTTGAAACTTAAATCATTACCAAGGGTCCGAACCGTCCTAACACATCATTCGGACCATGACACCACATCTACTAGGTCTTGTCATCAAGGAATTCCTGTGGGTCAGCCTCTGGATCGGTACCTGAAAATTCTGGAGGGGCCAATCGCAAGAACTGGTGGACTCTGGAGCCAAAGGAATCTCCCTGTCCGCTGGAGGATGCAGGGGCATCATGGGATCTCTGGGCCTGGGCGGCCACTAACTGTGTTAACATATGGATGGCTCCCCTAAGATCTTCATTAGAGATACCAGAGCCCGAAGCGGGAACTGTATCTGAGTCAGGAACACTGGCAGGAGGAATGGTGGCATCCTCTGCCGCGGCTGGAATAGGGACACTTGGGTTTTGAACAGATGGGCCGGGCAAATTCGGGACTGGTGGGTCATTCTCTCCCACGACATCGGGTACATGATTAACAACTGCACTTGGGTCGGCATTGGCCCTAAGGCCGAGTCTAGCCTTCTTCTTAGGTGCCATATTCTGAAAATTTGGGAACAAGGCACGAATTAGACACGGATATCTCCACATTGCACTTTACCGCACGATATAGATTAACAAAGAAGTAGGTAAATTCCTAAATGCCCGTGTAGCCCCCTACTTATATGATGTGGTCGACAACACACCTATAAGAAGTGCACTACTAGACACGGCTCCGAGACATCCTAGGACACTTTAAAACCTTAAGCTCTGATACCAAGTTTGTCACGCCCCAAATCGAGGAACATGACCGGCGCCCGACCGGGTTGCCCCAGTCAAGCGGACCTGGGTGCCTTTCATTCCCACGCGTTACCCCTGTGTTGACTGTTTCTCATTAACCAAATATATTACTAATAATAATTGATTTCACATTAAACAAATAAAACCATACGAGTGATTCATTAACAAGTTTGTAATTTTTACAACGCCCGACATAACATAATATCTACATAATACTGGAGTCCCATAGTTTACATGTCTACGGAGCCTCTAGGATACAAAAAGGGAAATACAATACTTGCCGGTAATAAGGCTCCGGCTATACCTTACAAAACCAAAATGAAATCTAAACCGAGTGGCATGAACCACACAAGGCCCCGAGGAAGAAAGGGGCTCACCAAAAACGGGCAAGTGGAGGATGAAAGATACTACTGCCGATGAGCTGAAGTGCCTGCTACCGATCCACCTACAATCATGACACGAATGTAGCGCCCCCGGCAAAAGGGACGTCAGTACACTTGAATTGTACTGGTATGTATGGACAAACTTTGTCCCAAGTAACCTCAAGCCATTAAATTACATCAACAATTAATTAAGCCAGCCAACCATGTTTCCACATTTTCCTCATTTCAAATAATTCTCACACAAAGCACTTTCTACAATCAACCAATTTAACAATAACCAATCAATCACGTAAAGCACAAGTAGTCAAACAAAGGGACAATCAGTGCCCCACAGGTTGCAAACTCTCCTGCTGTCTCCTTTCACAATTTCACATTATTGATTTATGTATCAATTTTCAATAGCGATTTCGATCGCTTTCCACCCTTATTGCCCCTGACCACCCTTATTACCTCGGCCACCCTTATCACCCCAACCCACACCTTATTTCACCACGTTGCGGCGCGCAACACGACCCCGCCTTACAATTGAAAACACAACAATTTCAAACAGCAGATAAGGTACTACACACAATTTCAACAAGTTCAAATAAGCAACTTACACATTGGTTCATGTTCTCAATTTCTTCTCAATTCAATATCACAACCATGTTACAATGTTTCCACAATTCAAGTGTTTCATCTCTTTCCACAATAAACCAATTCTCAAGTGTTTCGTTTGTTTTCCACAAGTTTCCACAAGGTGCCATATAGGCCATCATAGTCATTATTCACAATTCTTTTGCCAAATTAAACTCTCATTTTACATTACTCATAACTCAACAACAAACTTTGAATATCCAACAACAACATCAAGAATTTCACACAATTTGTCAATTTAACCCGAAACAAACAACTTCACACACATAGGCGATTTCACAAGAATCAAAATTAGCCATACATACCTGGTGATGATTTTTCCTCCTACTTTATGCTTACACAAGATATCCTACTCTTGCCAACCTTGTTCTTGAAGACTCTTACTTCTACTCACTTCTTTTTACTAGAAATCAAGTTAAATAATCATGCATGAGTGTAAAAATTCTATTTTTAAAAGCTATTATATGCAAACCTCTCTTTACCCAATTAAAACTGAAAATCAAAGAAAATAGTTAGGGTTTTTACCTTGAAAAGATTGGGGATGTTGAATCTTTGCCCTAGAATCCTTGGAATTAAGTAGTTGGAACAATCGTTGAAGATGAAGAACTTCTCTCTCTAAAAACCCTCTCTCTCTAAAAACCCTCTCTTCTCTCTCTCTAATTTTGGTGAGATGATATGATAAAATGAAGAAGAAAGGTGTTATATTAAAGAAGAGATCGGGTCAAAATGTTACAAAAATCTGGGCCGGGGTCAAATATGCGGTCACTATGCGACCGCAGAATCCACATGCGGTCCGCAAAGTGACCGCAAAAATGGCCTCAAAGTTATGCAGGTTCTGTTAAGGAATGCGGTCACTATGCGGACCGCATGTTGATTCTGCGGTCGCAAAAGTGCACCGCAGATTTGACATGCGATCGCATATCGACCGCACTTTTGACACGATTTTGGGCAACTCTCCGGAACGATTTGCGGCAAGAATGCGGTCCGCATGTCAGGTTTGCGGTCGCATTCTTGACCGCAGATTTGACATTTTTTGGAAAATTTTATTCTCAACATTTTTGACTCTTAAATCACTACCAAGGGTCCGAACCGCGGCGAGCTTGCTAACACATTATTCGGACCATGACACCACAGCTACTAGGTTTTATGCACAAAAATTTTACGGGGCCTTACACACGCGTTCGTGTAGAAGGAAAATGGTGGCCTGAGATTTTGTTATACGCGATCGCATGATGGAAGTCGCGAACTCGTGAGACCTGTAAGTTGTGCATCGCGATCGCGTGCTAGAGGTATCGATCGCGTAAGGTAATTTAAGTGTCATACAGAATCAGATATAATCTATATCAGTCACGTGGGTTTCAGTATTTCCTTCATTTTTGCACTACTTTGAAAGCTAATTGATAGCATTCGAAGGGGATTTCATCGTGAAATTATTGGAGGTAAGTCTCGTGGTCTTAATACGTCATTTTATCAATTAATCTTCCATTAATTCTCTGAATTTGGGTAAGAAATCATGAAAATTAGGGCTTTGAGCAAAAACCTTAAAATGGAGATTTGAAGGACCATTTCTAGTCCGAATTGGGAGTTCTTTATATGTATGGACTCGTGTTGAGATAAGGATTATGAAAATGTAACTTTTGTAATTTTTCGAGAAGTGGGCCCGGCGCTCGGGTTTTGCTAGTTTCGAGATTTTTCATGTATTTTTATTGTTTTTGATTGGGTGTTGTTCCATTAGCCTATTTTTATATATTTGTACTGATTTTGGCTAGTTTTGATGAGCGTGGATGCCTGTTCGAGGAGCTAAGGCATCACGGGCTTGAGTTTTTGCCTGATTTAGGTGGGTAAAACTTGTAAATGGTGTCCTGAGGGTTAGTAAACCCCGGACTTGCACATCTTAGTGCTGTATTGAGGTGACTTGCACGATGGATAATAGGTGTGGGGTAGAGCACCATTGGGGATTGTGACGGTCCATCCCGCTTAATAAATAATAAAACCTAATTGCTTGAAATTGATTTGACACCCTAATAAAGATATTAATTATCAGGAATTGGACTGATTATCATGTTTTGGGCCGCGTGCCGATTATCTGAATCCTTCGGCGATTGGTATTACTATCTTGATAATACTGTGAATATTTCTATCTCAATCTGAAGTTTCAAAATGGTATTTGCTACTCAGCATTTTGATAAGATTTGAAAAACTTGAACAAGGTCTTGATGACATTTTTAGTTGTGAGCTAATATGATACTGTTGCCCGAGGAGCTTTTTTATTATTCATTGGACCGATTAGGGCCGAGGGCCATATGTGAGGGCATGACGGTCTATATGAGGAGGCTTTCAAGTCTCGAGTGATATGTGAGCATATGCATATACATGCATGGATCGGATTGCACGCCGCAGTAGCATGGTGCATCGATCGGACTGCACGCCGCAGTAGTATATGGATCAGGTTGCATGCCGCAGTAGGAGTGATATTGATATTGTGCTTGGGCTATAGGAGCCCCTCCGTAATCTGAATCCCCATAGTGAGTGCAGGTGCCTTTGCATGGATCGGGCTGTACGCCACATCGTCATATGCATAGAATGGCATACATATATTGGTTTACTTCTACTACGTGGCATAACATTTAGCACTCATACATTACAAGCATACATGCATTATTTGCCTTATTGACCAGACCCCCTGGTGGAAACTGTTAAGGAGTGTTGAGCTCAAGGGGCTGATTTGAGTGCAGACTTACACTAAATGAGGTTGTACCAGGTATTGAGCTGTCATAATGAAAGGAAAAGACACTAAAAAGAGATTTCTAAATAATCTACTCACATATGCTGAAAAGGAATAAAATGGAAGTTTATTGTAGTTTAAAAATGGTTATATATTATATTGCATGAGATAGTGCTTTGTGTGGTTTTCTTTTCCTCAGCATTATTTACTTTTATTACTGCTGAGTTGGAAGTACTCATTCAACTCCCTGCACCTTGTGTGCAGATCCAGGTACATCACAGCAGAGCTGAGTCTACATCTGCTCGGAGAGTTTCACTTGGACAGTCGAGGTAGCTGCCAGCGTCCGCAGAACCGGACTCTCCAATCTATCTTTACTTTCTTAGTCTCTTCTACATTTGCACACAGTTGTATACACTATCACAGCTTTATATTCTGGTAGAGGCTCATGACTTATGACTCCTGATTCGGTGGGAGGTTTATACTGGTTTGCGATATCTATCCCCGATGTGCTAGATGTCGTTTCATTATATTATTGTTGTTTATACCTAAAAAGGATAAAGTGAGAACTGATAGCTCTGTGTTATGAATGCTTGGTCGGGCTGGCCTAGCAATGTGTTGGCCGCCATCACGACTGGGTTTCGGGGTCGTGACAAGTTGGTATCAGAGTCTAGGTTACTAGGCCTCATCAGTCATGAGCCGGTTGGTAGAGTCTCGTGGATCGGTACGGGGACGCATGTGCTTATCCTCGGAAGGCTGCAAACCTTTAAGGAAACACTTCACAATATTGGAATTCTTATCATGCATACTTGGTTCATCTTGACATATAATTCTTGAAATTCCTTCCACACGTCTGTATGCGCATTCGAGCGCTCAGTAATATAATTGCCTTGATGGCTTGTGATTCCCCGATTGAGGGGCGAGATATGATCTCCGTGAGTTTATGTTGGGCCAATTGGGAGGACTTGAGGCCAGATCTTTGTCTATGGCTTGAGCACCAAGGTGCTAATTTTGCGAGCTGGTATTATGAAATTTATATGACCAGTATTGTCCCAAATGGTGGAAATGGCAGCTTGATAATGGATGAGTTTTTAGGTCTTAAACTGTTATTGTGATCTGTTGTGTAGCCCCGAGCTATGGGTGTGGTGAATATTTATCATATCTCTTAGTTGGAAGGTAAAGTACAGTACGTGTGGTAGTATGAGTTCAGACTCAGGAAGACCGAATTGGTTGTGTTATGTGTATTGTGGTGAAAGGTACGTGCAGCGCATGTCCACATATCAATTTTGATAATATAACTCGTGTAGTATTGAGATTAATGTTGTTGATATACATTGTGAGGTCTTGTCGAGTTGTGGACGTATTGTTAGGATGGTTTTGGTGATTCTCTAGCAGGTGGAAAGGCCAAATTACAAAGGAAACTCTGTCGAATTTTTGGGGAAATTCGGGTTAGAAAAGATTTTAGTCACCTAAAGAATGGGCTTAACTGTTGTGTGTGAAAAAATGCAAGAATTGCAAACGATTTAAGATTTCTGATGATTCAAGTCTCCGCCAAAGCTTGTAAATGACTTGAGTTTAATATCACTATAACATTGTGGCATCATTTGAGTAAGACTGCTATGAGTGGTTAAAAGTGCTTTAATGTATGACTCCGACCCAAGTTGGGGAGGTTGTTATTGATTAACTGATTGCATTGTTGTGTGCTATGTTGGTTCTGTCTCCAAGTATGTTGGAAAATTTTTATAAAGGTTATATGGTGCTTCGTAGATGTAAAGAAACATTAGGATGCTTGAAGTTGCTGTTGATAAAGAATGCTCGGTGTATAGTAAAGAAAGATAGCTATTTGTATCTATATGTAATCGTGTTTTGTGGTGTCAAAGTTCTAACAAAGCACGAGTGGTTCAGTTGAATAAGACGGTCGAATTATAGCTGAATAAGGGTGAATGACGCCCTAAAATGGTTTTGCGGTGTTCAATATTTTGCTTGTAACAGTCAAGTGTCTTAAGATTGCGTGTGTAGCTAAAGACTATTATCTCGTTAGAAGAAACCGAGACTTGTGGTGTGTTATGTTAATTATGGGATTCAATGTATCTGTATTGGAAGGTAAGGCTAACGAATTTTGAATCACAGGAAGTTCTTCAAAATAAAGTATTGTAGAATATGGTACTTCTGGGAAATATTTGAGAAAGTATTTAGTGGCCTATGGGTCCTAGACCGTGTGGTTATATATATGAGTCTTGTGTGGTAACCTGAGTTGAGGTATTGTGGCATTACAATAAGGGCTAATAATAAATTAAAGATGAATCGGAAGGAAATTAAATGGAATAGTTTGATAATAAACCGGGACAGTATGACAAAGATACTAGTAATTCTTGGTATGTGTTCGAAGAAATGAGTCTTGCAGGTATTGTGTAACAAAGCTCTTGAGTGCTGGCAGTTGCGTAGCTCGATGTGGGTAGAAGAACTCAGTCCTGGCAGTTTAGTTTGTGCAATGGAATTGGGAGAAAGAGTTCGTAATGTGTTCATCGTGGTATGGTACATGCAATGCGCTATGAAAAGTTTATAATGGCATATTCAAGGTTTGGGCTCAGTTCATAATATAATGGTTCAGCTATTCTAGTAACGTGACTGGGTATATGCTCAAAAGGACAACATAATGTAAACTGATAATATCCGGTGGTATTGCGGTATTCTCTTGTTGGATCGACGGTAATAATTGAGTAGTTGATGGTATAGTGAAAATTCAGAATGGCTTTCGTGGTATGTACGGATGCTTGATGTGTGTTATGTACTCGTACGGTGGAGTGTGGAATCAGGTATAGTGATTACAGTGTTATACATGTGTTGGAGAATAGAAGTTCTCGTAAATTCGCCTATGCAATGGTTGTATATCGTGTGTATCGGCACCATTTTGTGGTTGTTGGAAATTGGAAACACTAGTGGCTCTCTCTTTGCTTGATATGATGAATTTGGGCTAGGATATTTTTTTGCAGACTGGTTGTCATAAGTCGGGTTGTCTAGACTAATGTGATATGGATTATGTCAGAAAATGCCACAATTGCGTAGCAGAGTGCATCAGATTATGTTCCAGCAGGGTAGTTGTACCCCAGGGCTAGCGCACGGCTAGTAGGTATTGCTTTGTTAGTTTGGCCTTCGTGGCGAATGTCACTATAGAGGTATCTACCCTTGATTCAGCTCCGGTATTGAGGAACTTTGTTGGATGCGTTTCTTGGGGCCAAACTTGAGGCTATACATGTTTATTGTAATGAGTAACTTGACTCGATGTGCATTTCTTTTGCAAGGGTTTTATGTGGATCGGGTTGCATACCGCCATAGGTATGGTTATTTGGATAGGGTGGTACGCCTCCACAGGTATGGTATCCGGATCGGGTGGCATGCCACCACGGGTATGTCATTGGAGTGGGTATCACGCCACAATAGTGTAATGTGAAAATAGATTTAGTTATATGTTACCTTGTATACAATACTTCATGGCTTCTAAGGAAAAGTCCGTATTGGGTATCGCTGGGCGAATAGCACATCGGTTGTGTTCTTTCAGGATTTGATAGCATATATTAATTATTTCACCGTGGGTGAGATTGATTGCTTGAGTTCAGACCTAGATCTATGTGTGGCTGACCGTTTTGAGCATGGTGACTTGAGGTGCTTCATGAGTAATAGTGTTCGGATAGAATCATGAATCGTGGTAAGGCCACGTGATGTTATGACCCCTCGAGGAGGATTTAGTTACTATATGATGTGAGACGGGATCTCAGTTCTATGTTATGATGGTACAGAGGAATTGAATTATAGCTCTCTTGTTGGAGCCAGTTGTCATGATTTGAGTATATTCAGACGTTTCTTATTGGATCATGTGTTGTGCTTGTTGCGGCTTAGGCCGGTGTTGAGGTGTCATATCACCAGTGCGGTGTGTTATAATTGAAATGATCGTTGGAATCATTAATAAGTGCGAGCATATGTGATTTTCAGTTGGTTAGAAAGGAAATATCGAGTTTTGGCTTCGAAAACTGTGGTGGTATCAATTAAAAGGGAAATGGATTCATGAATGGTTAACCTGACGGATGGATTCGATATATCACGTGTTCGGTTGCCGTGGGCAGGATATGAAGGTGTTTGAATAAGAATTTATCTAATGAGAAAGGTTTTTCTGCTAGTATTTGGTTATTGTGGCCAAATGTTGTGATTAGAGACCATCATCTCGAGTGATTAGGGTTGTTTGATACATCATATGATCTCACCCGGAGTGGCGAGTATGGATCATTACAGTTGGTTCAGGTGTACTCTGAGTATAGGCATCGGATTAGGATTTGGTATATGATTTCGGAGTTACCTCGCCGTTTTTCCCTCATTAAGTTGTTTCATGTTGCTATACCCGTGTTAGAGTCTATCGAGTGAATTCAAATTAATTCTGGTTGAAAATAGGGCGTATAGCATTTTAGAGTGAAGCTTATTTATGAAAAGTCAACCTGAAGTTGACTATATGGTTAGAGGGCTCGGAATCGAATTCTGGCAGTTTCGCTAGCTTCGAGAGGTGATTTGTGACTTAGGGGAGCGATCATAATTGAATTTGGAGTTCCGCTGTACAATTAGGCTTGAATTGGCTAAGTTGGAATTTTGGCGAAATGCGGTCGATAGGTGAGATTTTGATCTAGGAGTCGGAATGGAATTCCGACAGTTGCAGTAGCTTTATTAGGTGATTTTTTATAGGTCTGCAAATTTTCAGGTCATTCGGACATCGTTTGGTCGGGTTTTTGATTGAATGTTGGTTTCGGATGTTTTAGTTGAAACTTAGGCTTGAATCTGCCTTGATTTGCTGATTTTTGTGTTTAATGATATGTTTTAATGATTCGAACAAGTTTGTATCATGTTTTGGAGTAGGTTGGTAGTTTTGGTTGAGGTCCCGGGGGCCTCGTGGGTGATTCCGGGGGTGAAACGGACCATTTTGTGATAAATATCATAGCTGAATTGTTGTTATAAAGTTGCAAGAAATTAACCCATCTCGATCGCATAGGTGGGGAATGCGATCGCGTAGAAGAAAAATTTGGACCTGAAAAGTTTAGCCTACGCGATCGCGTAGAGGAAAATGTTAGAGGTACGGGTTCGCAGGGTAATGCACGCATTCGCATAGAAGGAAAATGGTGGCCTGAGATTTTATGATATGCGATCACGTAACATGGTAGGACATAGGCATGGAACGGGTCAGGAAGTTTCAAGACATGGCCATGGCGCGAGTTTGGATGTGTCAGGATGTCGCAGGACGTGGGCACAGGATGTGTCAGGATGTCGTAGGACATGGGAGGATGTGGGCATGTCATAGGTCAAGACATATCAAGACATGGCCATGGCATATTTCATGATGTGTTAGGATGTCGTAGGACGTTACAGGACGTGGCCACAGGACGTGTCAGCACATGGCAGAACGTGGGCATGGCACAGGTCAAGACGTGTCAGGACATGGCCATGGGACGTTTCAGGATATGTCAGGATGTCGCAGGACATGGCAATGTGTGGCTACGGCACGGCTCAGGATGTTATAGGACGGGGCCACAGAATGTGTCAAGACGTCGCAGGACATGGCAGGACAAGGGCATGGCACGGGTCAGGATGTGTTAGGACACGGCCATAGCACGTGTCAGGACATGTCAGGACATCGCAGGACATGGCACGACATGGCCATGGAACGGGTCAGGACATGTTAGGACGTTGTAGGACGTGTCAGGATATCACAGGATATGGCAGGACGTGGGCATGGCACAGGTCAGGACGTGTCAAGACATGGCCATGGCATGGGTTAGGACATGTAAGGACATCGCGGGACGTGGCCACCTAACGTGTCAGGACATCGCAGGACATCGCATGATGTGGCCATGTCACGGGTCAGGATATGTTTGGACATAGCCATGGCACATTTTAGGATGTTGCACGACATGCCAGGGCGTGGCTATGGCATGGGTCAGGACGTGTCAGGACATTGCAGGACGTGACCACAAGATGCGTCAGGACGTCATAAGACATGGCAGGACGTGGGCATGGAATGAGTCAGACCGTGTCAGGACATAGCCATGGCACATTACCGGACGTGTCAGGACGTCGTAGGACATGGCAGGGCATGGACAGAGCCCGAGTCAGGACATGTCAGGACGTCACGGGTTGTAGCCACAGGACGTATCAAGACATGGTAAGACATGAGCATGGCACGGTTCAGGACATGTCTGGACATGGCCATGGCACGTTTCAGGACGTGTTAGGATGTTGTAGGACATGCTAGGGAATTGCCATGGAATGAGTCAGGATGTGTCATGACGTTGCAGGACGTGGCCACAGGACGTGTCAGCACATGGCAGGACGTGGGCATGGCACAGGTCAGGACATGTCAGGACAAGGCCATGACTCTTTTCAGGATATGTGAGGATGTCGCAAGACATGGCACGGGTCAGGATGTCACAGAACGTGGCCACAGAATATGTCAAGATGTCGCAGGACATGGCAGGACAAGGGCATGGTTTGGGTCAGGCTATGTTAGGACATGGCCATGCCACGTGTCAGCACATGTCAGGACATTGCAGGACATAGCATGGCGTGGCCATAGCACAGGTCAAGACATGTTAGGACATCGTAGGACGTGTCAGGATGTCACAACACATGGCAGGACATAGGCATGGCACGGGTCAGGACGTGTCAAGACACGGCCATGGCATGGGTCATGACATAGCAGGACGTCGCAGGACGTGGCCACATGACGTGTCAGGACATTGCAGGACATAGCGAGATGTGGGCATGTTATGAGTCAGGTCATGTGGGGACATGGCCATGGCACGTTTTAGGACGTTGCAGGACATGCCAGGGGCTGGCCATAGCATGGGTCAGGACGTGTCAGGACATTGCAGGACGTGGCCACAAGACGCATCAGGACGTCGCCGGACATGGCAGGACGCGGGCATGGCATGAGTTAGGACGTGTCAGGACATCGCCATGGCACATTTCTGGACGTGTCAGGATGTTGTTGAACATGGCAGGGCGTGGATAGGGCGCAGGTCAGGACGTGTCAGGACATGGTAGGACATGGGCATGACACGGGTCAGGACGTATCAGGACATAGCCATGGCATGTTTCAGGATGTGTCAGGATATCGTAGGAAATGGCAGGGTGTGGCCATGGCACGGGTCAGGACGTCATAGGACGTGGCCATAGAATGTGTCAGTACGTCGCAGGATATGGCAGAACAAGGGCTTGGCAAGGGTTAAGACGTGTCAAGACATGGCCATGGCACGTGTCAGTACGTCGCAGGACATGGTAAGGCGTGGCCGTGGCACATGTCAGGACGTGTCAGGACGTCATAGGACATGGTAGGATGTGGGCAGGGCACGACTCAGAATGCATCAAGACATGGCCATGGCACGGGTCAGGAAGTGTCAGGACGTCACAGGACGTGGCCATAGGATGTGTCAGGACGTCACAGGACATGGAAGGACGTGGGCATGTCACGGGTCAAGACGTGTTAGGACATGGCCATGGCACATTTTATAGTGTGTTAAGACGTCACAGGACATGCCTGGGCGTGTCCATGGCACAGGTCAGGACGTGTCAAGATGTTGCGGGATGTGTCAGGACTTTGCAGGACATGGCAGGATGTAGGGAAGGTACGGTTCAGGACAAGTAAGGACATAGCCATGGCACGTGTCAGGATGTGTCAGGACATCGCAGGACATGGTAAGGCAAGGCCATGGCACGGGTCAAGATGTGTTAGGACGTCGCAGGACATAGCCACAGGATGTGTCAGGACATGGCAGGACGTGGGCATGGCATGAGTCAGGACGTGTCAGGACATGGCCATGGCGTATTTCAGGATGTTGCAGGACATGGCAGGTCCGTGGCCATGGCACGAGTTAGGACGTGTCAAGACATGGCCATGGCACGGGTCGGGATCAGGACATGTCAGGACGTTGTAGAACATGGCAGGGTGTGGCCAAGGCACGGGTCAAGATGTTGCACGATGTTGCTATAGGACGCATCAGGATGCCGCGGGATATGGCAGGATATGGGCATGGCACGAGTTAGGACGTGTTAGGAAATGGCCATGTCACGTGTTCGAACATGTTAGGTCGTAGTATGTGGCAGGATGTGGGCATGGCAAGGGTCAGGACATGCAAGGACATGGCCATGGCATGTGTTAGGAAATTTTAGGATGTATCAGGACGCCGCAGGACATAGCAGGGCATGGCTATGGCACGGGTCAGGACATGTCAAGGCATCTCAGGACGTCGTTGGATGTGGCCATATGATGTGTCAGAACGTAGAAAGACATGGGCATGGCACGGGTCACGACGGGTGAGAACACGGCCATGCAGTCTTTAGGATGCCATATGATATGTCGGGACATGGCAGGACATAGCAAGGTGTGGACATGGCACAGGTCAGGACGTCTCAGTATGTGTCAAGTTGTTGCAGGTCATGGGTATGATACGGGTCAGGACGTGTTAGGACATCGCAAGACATGTCCATAAGACGTGTCACGATGTCGCAGGACATGGCTAGACGTGGGCATGTCATAGGTCACGATATGTCAGTACATCGACATGGCATATTTCAGGATGTGTCAAGACATTACAGGATATGCCAGGGTGTGGCCATGGCATGGGTTAGGACGTGTCAGGATGTTGGAGGACATGGCCACATGACGTGTCAAGATGTCGCAGGACATGGTTGGACGTATGCATTGCATGGATCAGAACGTGTTAGGACAGAGCCATGGCATTCTTCCGGACGTGTCAGGACGTCGCAAGAAACAACAAGGCGAGGCCATGGCACGGGTCAGGACGTGTCAAGATGTCGTAGGACATAGCCACACGTATGAGGACATGGTAGGACATGGGCATGGCAGGGGTTGGGACGTGTCAGGACATGGTGATGAAACGTTTCAGAACGTGTAAACATGTTGCAGGATATGGCAAGGCATGGCCATAGCACGGGTCAGGACATCGCAGAACGTGGCAATAGGATGTGTCAGGACGTCGTAGGACATGGTTGGACAAGGGCTTGGCACGAGTCTGGATATGTCAGGACATGGGCATGGCACGTGTCAGGATGTGTCAAGACGACATAGAACATGGAAGGGCGTGGCCATGGTATAGGTCAAGACGTCGCAGGATGTGTCAGGATGTTGCAAAACATGGCAGGACATGCGCTACTTGCACTACGATCTGCCATTCATTGTCTAAAGCCATCAGCTGCCATGAGCGATGCCATGCTTTGCAGGTTTCGTGCAAGTTGACGATTGCCATCAGTTGTTGTAGGTTGTGTCTGGCATCGGTCATGGCAACTAATGGCTTTAGACAATGATTTCATTGCTAAAGGTGGAGCATCGCGCACTAGACATTGAGTCGCTCCACGCTGCTCAATGTCTAGTGCTATCCAATGCTTGGCAATATTTTCAAGCTCAATGCCTAGTGCTATCCAATGCTTGGCCACATTTCAAGCACAATGATGGTAGTGGTCGTTTGTGGCGATGGTTGAAAGTAGCGGTGGTTCGAGCGGTAGCGACCGACGAGGGTTGGTCGACGCTTGGTGGTTGGCGCTGACGGTTTGAAGTTGGAATCACTTATGGTTGTTGCGGCAATGGAAGTTCCTCATGATTAATGGTAGTTGTTCATCCATATGGTTTAATAAAAATATTATGTATTTTACCTATTTTTATCTATTTGTATATATTTTTATGCATGTTTTGTAATTTTAAATAATGTTTCATAAATATAATTACTCTTTTATGTGTAATATTATTAATAGATGTATTTGAATTTTTTTCCTTGTTTTTCCTATTTTTATAATAATTTTACTATTTTTTACTATTTTCTAAGTATTTTTCGTTTATAATAAAAATAAAAATAAGAAAAAATATTTTTTTTGGTAAAAAATAACATTTAAAATGATTGAAAGTCATTTGTGAATATATTAGCTAAGTTGTACCTTGGTTTGTGCAATTTGGTGTTGTACAACTCCATTATTATTCTCTGGACAAAACATTGTTACTCCTGAAACTTGTGTTTTTTTAAGCATATATAAGAGAGGTAGAGGTGTTGAAAGGTACCTCAGGTGCTTGATGTCATGCAATGCAGGAAAGTATGGGGGACACTGGCATGGGGAGTTGGCTTTGGGGGCATGCATACTTGTCCATGCTATGTCCCCGAAGTTCACAAACCATGCTAGCAACTACTCGTGTGGGCTCGTAGAATGCCTGGGGGTGATACCGCTTGTGGAAAACATTGTCTTTTAGCAATAAAAGGTGGAGTATCATGCAAGTAGCACCGCAAGGTGCCGTACGCATGGGGCGAAGCTTAGTAAGTGTCGATTGCCAATGGATGTTGCGGGAAAAATGGGGAGGCGACATCGCTCGTGGCATCAAATGGCTTTTAGCAATAGAACGGCAAAGCAACGTGCATGTAGCGCCGTATGGGGCCATGCACATGGCAAAAGCTTTGTAAGTTGTTGATTGCTTTTAGCTGTTGCGGTTTGTCTCTGGTATCACTCATGGCAGCTGATAGGTTTAGACAATGAATGGAGGATCATCGTGCAAGTAGCGCCGCAAGGCACCATGGGCATAGGGCGATGCTCAGTAGATGTTGATTGCCATCGGGTGTTTCGGGAAACATCACACATGGCGGTCGATGGCTTTTTGAAATGGAATGGCAAAGCATCATGCAAGTAGCATCGTAAGGTGCCATGCGCATGGGGCAAAGCTTAGTAAGTTGCCCATTGCCATTGGTAGTTGTGGGTTATGTATGTCAAATCCCCCTCCCTACCCACCCACCCGTGGCAGTTGATGGCTTTTGAAAATGATCGATAGAGCATCGTGCAAGTGGTACCGCAAGGTGCCATGCGCATGGGGAAAAGCTTAGTAGATGTCCATTGCCATCGGTTGTTGCATGCAACATAGGGAGCCGACATCGCTTGTGACGGCTGATAGCGTTTTGCGACAGAACAGTAATGCATCGTACAAGTAGCGCCGAAAGGTGTCGTGCGCATGGGGTGAAGCTCAGTAAATTCCCGATTGTCATCGGTTGTTGTGGGATGTTTTTTTGCATTTCTTCAACCCCCTATTCGTGCTTTGTGGGGCTTATCTTGGCTTTGCAACATTGGCATAGGCAACAACACATGGCTTCGCGTCACGTGTTTGGTCGGTTGTTGGCTTGTATCAGCGAGGCAAGTGTACGTGTGGCACATGAGTGGTGTTTGGCATGTGTGGCTAGATTTGATCCTTGTCCATGGAAATTTTGTAGGCATTGTGTACGAGTCGGGTTGTTTAGGAATGGAGCCAAATCGGGCGGTGGATTCCGTCCAAGGCTAAATATGGGCGAGAGACTAATAGCGAACAAGTACCGCGAGGGAAAGATGAAAAGTACTATGAAATGAGAGTAAAAGCATGCTTGAAATTTTCTTGAGGGAAGCAGATGGGGGCCGGCGATACGCCCCGATCGGATGTGGAACGGTGTTGAGCCAGATCGCCGATCGACTTGGGATGTGGACCAGTGTGGATTGGTGGGCGGCCAATGTTCGGGCTTTTGATACACTCGTGGAATGTCGTCTCACATTAACTATGGTAGGCATCACGCGCCTCTGGCGCGCCTCAGCATCAATTAGTCTAACATGTGTGCGAGTTAACAGGCAAGTAAACCCGAAAGGCGTAAAAAAGCTGATTGGCGGGATCCCCCTAAGGGGTACAGTGCCAACCGATAGCCGACGGGTCAAGACATGGCCGTGGCACATGTCAGGACGTCACAGGATGTAGCCATAGGACATGTCAAGACATCGCATGATATGACAAGACATGGGCATGTCATGAGTTAGGACGTGTCAGGACATGGCCATGGTATATTTCAGGATGTGTCAGGACGTCGTGGGACATGCCAGGGCGCATCCATGGAACGGGTTAGGATGTGTCAGGATGTTGCAGGATGTGGCCACAAGACGTGTCAGGACATCGTAGGACATGGCAGGACGTAGTTATGGCACAGGTCAGGACGTGTTAAGACATGGCCATAGCATATTTTAGGACATGTCACGATGTCGCAGGACATGGCAGGCCGAGTACATTGCACGGGTCAGGACGTGTCAGGATGTTGCAGGATGTAGCCACAGGACGTGTCAGCTTAAGGAAGGATGTGGGCATGGCACGGGTCAGGACATGGCCATGGCACATTTTAGGACATTTCAGGATGTCACAGGAGATGGCAGGGCGTGGCCATGGCACGGTTCAGAATGTCGCATGACATGGCCATAGGATGTGGCAAGACGTCGCATGACATGGCAAAACATGGACTTTGCACGGGTCAGGACATGTTAGGACATGGTCGTGGCACGTGTCAGGACGTGTTAGGACATGGTCGTGGTACGTGTCATGACATGTTAGGACTTCACAAGACATGGCATGGTGTGTCCATGGCATGGGTCAGGATGTGTCAGGACATTGGAGGACATGTCATGACAATGCAGGACTTGGCAGGATGTGGGCATGGCACGGGTCAGGACGTGTCAAGACATGGCCATGGCACGATTCTGGACGTGTTAGGACATCGAAGGACGTGTTAGGACATCGTAGGATGTCGTAGGACGAGGGCAAGTCACGGGTTAGGACGTGTCAGGACAAGGCCATGACACATTGGAGGACGTGTTAGGACATCGCAGGACATGTTAGGGCATGGCCATGGCACGGGTCAGGATGTCATTGTTAAATGTGGAGCATCGTGCACTAGACATTGAGATGCTCCACGTCGCTCAATGTCTAGTGCTAGCAAATTCTTAGCAACATTTCAAGCGCTATGATGGTAGTGGTCGTTGGTGGCAGTGGTAGAAAGTAGTGGTGGTTCGAGTGGTACAACTGGCGACGGCTGGTCGACGCTTGGTGGTTGGCATCGGCGGTTTGAAGTCGGAATCACTTATGACGGTTGCGGCAGTGGATGTTCCTCATGATTAATGGTGGTTGGTCATCCATATGGTTTTAGAAAAATATTATGTATTTTACCTGTTTTTATCTATTTTTTATTAATTTTTATGCATTTTTAATAATTTTAAATAGTTTTTATGTTAGTTTTTTATAAGAATAATTACTCTTTTATGTGTAATATTATTACTAGATGTATTGGAAATTTTCACAATTGTTTTTCCTATTTTCATGACAGGATGTGGGTATGTCACGTGTCAGGACATGGCCATGGCACGTTTCCGGATGTGTTAGGACGTCATAGAACATGACAGGGTATGTCCATGGTACGGGTCAGGACGTGTCAGGAAGTTGCAGAACGTAGCCACAGGATGTGTCAGGACGTTGCAGGACATAGCATGACACGGGTCAGGACGTGTCACGACATGGATGGCAGATTTCAGGACGTGTCAGGACATTGCAGGACATAGCAAGGCAAGAACATTACACGGGTCAGGACATTGCACGATGCAACCACAAGACGTGTTAGGACATGGAAAAACATGGGCATAGCACGGGTCAGGACGTGTCAGGACATGGCCATGGCGCATTTCAGGATATGTCAGCACATGGCAATGGCACATTTCAGGACATGTAAGGATGTCGTAGGACATGCCAGGGCGTCGCCATGGCACGGGTCAGGATGTCGCAGGACATGGCCATAGGATGTGTCAGGACGTCGCATGACTTGGCAGGACAAGGGCTTGGCATGGGTCAGGACGTGTCAGGACATGGCCATGGCACCTGTCAGGACATTGCAGGACATGGCATAGTGTGGCCATCGCACAGGTTAGGATGTGTCATGACGTCGCAGGATGTGTCCGAACATTGCAGGACATGGCAGGACATAGGCATGGCACAGGTCAGGACATGTAAAGACATGGCCATAACACGGGTCTGGACGTGTCAGTACGTGTTAGGACATCATAGGACATGGTAAGACATGGGCATGTCACAGGTTAGGACGTGTCAAGACATGGCCATGGCACATTTTAGGATGTGTGAGGACGTCACAGGACATGCCAGGGCGTGGCCATGGCATGGGTTAGGACGTTTCAAGACATGGTCATTGTAGGACGTGGGCATAGCACGGGTCAGGACGTGTCCAAACATGGCCATGGCATGGGTTAGGACGTTTCAAGACATGGTCATTGTAGGACATGGGCATAGCAAGGGTCAGGACGTGTCCAGACATGGCCATTGTCGCAAGACAAGGCAGGGCGTGACCATGGCATGGGTCAGGATGTTGTAGGACATGTCCAGAGGATGTGTCAGGACGTCGCATAACATGTCCGGGCATGGCCATGGCACGTGCTAGGACGTCGCAGGACATGGCATGGCTTGGCCGTAACACGGGTCAGTATGTCACAGGACGTGTCAGGACGTCACAAGACACGGAAGTATGTGGGCATGGCAGGGGTCAGGAAGTGTCAAGTCATGGCCATGGCATGGGTCTGGACATGTCAGGACATCACAGGACGTGGCCACATGTTGTGCCAGGACATCGTAGGACATGGAAGGACGTGGGCATGTCATAGGTCAAGACGTGTCAGGACATAGCCATGGAGCATTTCAGGAATTGTTAGGACGTCGTAGGACATGCCAGGGCATGGCCATGGCACGGGTCTGGACATGTCCGGACGTTGTAGAATATGGCCATAGGACATGTCAGCACATGGCAGGACGCGGGCATGGCACAGGTCAGGACGTGTCACGACATGGCCATGGAACGTTTTAGGATATGTCAGGATGTCGCAGGACATGGCAGGGTGTGGCCATGGCACGGCTCAGGATTTCGCAGGACGTGGCCACAGAATGTGTCAAGACATCACAGGACACGGCAGGACAAGGGCATGGCATGGGTCAGGATGTTTTAGGACAGGGCCATAGCATGTGTCAGGACATCGCAGGACATGGCACAACGTGGCCATGGCACGGGTCAGGACAGGTTAGTATGTCACAGGACGTGTTAGGATGTCACAGGACATGGTAGGACGTAGGCATGGCACGGGTCAGGACGTGTCTAGACATGGCCATGGCATGGATTATGTCATGTCACGACGTCGCAGGACGTGGCCACATGACATGTCAGGATGTTGCAGGATATGGCAGGTTGTGGGCATGTCACGGGTCAGGACGTGTCTGGACATGGCCATGGCACATTTTCGGACGTTGCAGGACATGTCAGGGCGTGGCCATGGCACAGATCAGGACGTGTCAGGACATTGCAGGACGTGGCCACAAGACGCATCAGTACATCGCTAGACATGGCAGGACGCGGGCATGGCATGAGTCAGGATGTGTCAGGACATAGCCATTGCACATTTCCCAACATGTCAGGATGTCGTAGGACATGGAAGGTCGTGGACAGGACCCGGGCTAGCACGTTTCAGGACGTCGCAGGCTGTAGCCACAGGATATGTTGTGACATGGTAAAACATGGGCATAGAACGGGTTCTGGACATGTCTAAACATGGCCATGGCATGTTTCAGGATGTGTTAGGATATCGTAGGTCATGCCATGGCATGGCCATGGCACGGGTTAGGATGTGCCAGGATGTTGCTGGATGTGGCCACAAGACGTGTCAGCACATGGCAGGATGTGGGCATGGCACATGTGAGGACATGTCAGGACATGTCCATGGCACATTTCAGGATATGTCAGGATGTCGTAGGACATGGCAGGTTGTGGCCATGGCATGGGTCATGATGTCGTAGGACGTGGCCACAGAATGTGTCAAGATGTTGCAGGACATGGCAAGACAAGGGCATGGCATGGGTTAGGATGTGTTAGGACATGGCCGTTCCACGTGTGAAGACATGTCAAGACATCACAGGACATGGCACGGCGTGGCCATGCCACGGGTCAGGACGTGTTAGGATGTAACAGGACGTGTTAGGTTGTCACAGGAAATGGCAGGAAGTGGGCATAGCACGGGTCTGAACTTGTCAAGACATGGCCATGGCATGGGTTAGGACATGTCAGGACGTCGCAGGAATTGATCACATGACGTGTCAGGACATCGCAGGATATGGCAGGATGTGGGTATGTCACGGGTCAGGACATCTTAGGACATGGAATGGCACATTTTAGTACGTTGCAGGACATGCCAGGGTGTGGCCATGGCACGGGTCATGATGTTTCAGGATATTGCAGGACTTGACCATAAGACGCATCAGGACGTCACAGGAAATGCGGGACGTGGGCATGGCATGAGTTAGGACATGTCAGGACATAGCCATGGTATATTTTTGAACGTGTCAGGACATTGTAGGACATAGTAGGGCATGGACAGTGCCTGAGTCAGGATGTGTCAGGACGTCATAGGTTGTAGACACAGGACGTGTTAGGACATGGTAGGATATGGGCATGGCACAGGTCACGACATGTCAGGACATGGCCATGGCATGTTTCGGAATGTGTCAGGATGTCGAAGGACATGGTACGGTATTGCCATGGCACGGGTCAAGACGTCGCAGAACATGGCCATAGGATATGTTAGGACGTTGCAGGCCATGGCAGAATAAGCGCTTGGCACGAGTCAGGAGGTGTCAGGACATAGCCATGGCACGTGTCAGGATGTCGCAGGACATAGTAATGCATGGCCATGGCATATGTCAAGACGTGTCAGGACATTGCAGGACGTGTCAGGACATCGCAGGACATGGTAAGATGTGGGCATGGCACGAGTCAGGACGCGTCAAGACAGGGCCATGGCACGGGTCAGGACGTGTTAGGACACCGCAGGACATGGCCATATTACGTGTCAGGACGTCCCAGGACATGGAAGGATGTGGGTATGTCACGGGTCAAGACGTGTCAGGATAGGGCCATGACACATTTCAAAATGTGTTAGGACGTCGCAAGACATGCCAGGGCGTGTCCATGGCACGTGTCAGGATGTGTCAAGATGTTGCAGGACATGGTAGGACGTTGCAGGACATGGCATGATGTAGGGAAGGTACGGGTCAGGACATGTCAGGACATGGCAATGGCACATTTCATGACGTGTCAGGACATCGCAAGACATGGTAGGGCGAGGCCATGGCATGGGTCAGGACATGTCAGGACTTGTCAAGACGTCGCAGGATGTAGCTACAGGACGTGCCAGGATATGGGAGGACGTGGGCATGGCACGAGTCAGGATGTGTCAGGACATGGCCATGGCACGTTTCAGGATGTGTTGGGCCATTTCAGGACATGGCAGGGCGCATCCACGGCACGGGTCAGGACGTATCAAGACATGGCCATGGTTTCAGGACATGTCAAGATGTCGCAGGACATGGAGGGGCGAGTCCATGGCACGGCTGATGACGTTACAGGACGTGGCCACAGAATATGTCAGGACGTCGCTGGATATTGTAAGACAAGAGCTTGGCAATGGTGAGGACGTCGTAGGACATGGTAGGACATGGGCATGGCACGATTCAGGATATATCATGACATGGCCATGGCACAGGTCATGACGTGTAAGGACATGCAGGGCATGGCCATGGCACAGGTGAGGATGTGTTAGGACATGGCCATGGCAATTGTCAGGATGTGTCAGGACATTAATGGATATGGCAGGACATGGGCATGCCACGGGTCAGGATGTGTAAGGACATGGCTATGGCATGTGTCAGGACGTGTTAAGACGTATCAGGACATGGCAGGACATAGCACGGCATGGCCATGGCACGGGTCAGGACGTGTCAGGGCAGCACAGGACGTTTTTGGATGTGGCCATATGTCGTGTCAGGACATCGCAGGACAAGGGCATGGCACGGGTTAGGACGTGTCACAACATGGCCATGTACTCTTTAGGAGGCCATATGACATGTCGGGACATGGCAGGACATAGCAGTGAGTGGACATTGCACGGGTCAAGACGTGTCAGGATGTGGCAGGACGTGTCCACAGGACGTGTCACGTCATCATAGGTCATGGGTGTAGCACGGGTCAGGACATGTCAGGACATTGCCAGACACGACCACAAGACGTGTCAGGACATCCCAGGACATGGCTAGACGTGGGCATGTCACAGGTCAGGACGTGTCAGGACATCGCCATGGCACATTTCAGGATGTGTCAGGACATTGCAGAACATGCCAGGGCATGGCCATGGCACGGGTTATGATGTGTCAGGATGTTGGAGGACATGGCCAAAAGACGTGTCAGGATATCATAGGACATGGTAGGACGTATGCATTGCACGGGTCAGGACGTGTTAGGACACGGCTATGGCACATTTCAGGACGTGTCAGGACATTGCAGGACATGACAGGGCAAGGCCATGGCATAGGTCAGGACGTGTTAGGACATTGCAGGATGTAGCCACAGGACGTGTCAGGACATGCCAGGATGTGGGATATAGCACGGGTCAGGACGTGTCAGGACATGTCCATGACACATTTCAAGACGTGTCAGGAAGTCGCATGACATGGCAGGGCATGGCCATAGCACGGCTCAAGGCATTGCAGGACGGTGTCCACAGGATGTATCAGGATGTCGCAGGACATGGTTGGACAAAGGCTTCGCACGAGTCAAGATGTGTCAGGACATGGCCATGGCACATGCTAGAATGTGTCAGGACGTCGTAAGACTTGGAAGGTCATGGCCATGGCATAGGTCAGGACATTGCAGAACGTGTCAGGATGTTGCAAGATATGGCAGGACGTGCGCTACTTGCATGATGATCCGTCATTCATTGTCTAAAGCCATCAACGGCCACGAGCGATGCCATGCTTTGTAGGTTTTGTGCAAGTTAACGATTGCCATTGGTTGTTTGGGTTGTGTCTGGCACCGCTTGTGGAAATTGATGTCTTTAGACAATGATTTCATTGCTAAAGGTGGTGCATCGTGCACTAGACATTGAACCGCTCCACGCCGCTCAATGTCTAGTGCTATCCAATGCTTGGCAATATTTCAACCTCAATGCCTAGTGCTAACCAACGCTTGGCAACATTTCAAGCGCAATGATGGTAGTGGTCATTGGTGGCGGTGGTGGAAAGTAGCGGTGGTTTGAGCTATAGCGACCGATGACGGTTGGTCGACGATTGCTGGTTGGCGCTGGCAGTTTAAAGTCGGAATCACTTATGGTGGTTGCGCCAATGTGAATATATTAGCTATGTTGTAACTTGGTTTGTGCTATATGGTGTTGTACAACTCCATTATGATTTTCTGGACAAAACATGTCTACTCCTGAAACTTAGATTTTTTTTAAGCATATATAAGGGAGGTAAAGGTGTTGAAAGGCACCTCAGGTGCTTGCTGTCAGGCAGTGCGGGAAAGCATGTGGGACGCTGGCATGGGCCGTTGGCATATGGGACATGCATGCTTGTCCGTGCTATGTCCCCGATGTTCACACAACACAATGGCAAGTACTCGTGTGGGCTCGTAGCATGCCTGGGGGTGACACCACTCGTGGAAAACATTGTCTTTTGGCAATAAAAGGTGGAGCATCACGCAAGTAGCACCGCAAGGTGCCGTACGTATGGGGCGAAGCTTAGTAAGTGTCGAATGGCAATGGAAGTTGCAGGCAAAATGGGTAGGCAACATCTGTCGTGGTAGCAAATGGCTTTTAGCAATTGAACGGAAAAGTAACGTGCAAGTAGCGCCGCAAGGGGCCATGCACATGGGCAAAGCTTCGTAAGTTGTTGATTGCCTTCTATTGTTTTGGGTTGTGTCTGGTATCGCTCGTGGCAGCTGATGGCTTTGGACAATGAATGGAGGATCGTCGTGCAAGGAGTGCGCAAGGCGCCATAGGCATGGGGTGATTCTCAGTAGATGTCGATTACCATCGGGTTTTTTGGCCAACATCACTCATGGCGGTTGATGGCTTTTGGCAATGGAATAACAAAGCATCATGCAAGTATCATCGTAAGGTGCCATGCACATGGGGCGAAGCTTACTAAGTTGCCCATTACCTTCGGTAGTTCTAGGTCAGGTCTGTCAACCCCCCTCCCACCCACCTGTGGCAGTTGATGGCTTTTGAAAACGTTCGACAGCATGCAAGTAGCATCACAAGGTGCCATGTGCATGGGGAAATGCTCAGTAGATGTCCATTGCCATCTGTTGTTGTGGGCAACATCGGGAGGCGACATTGCTTGTGCTGGCTGATAGATTTTTGCAATGGAACAGCAACTCATCGTGCAAGTAGCATCGAAAGGTAGCATGCGCATGGGGCGAAGCTTAGTAAATTTCCTATTGCCATCGGTTGTTGCGGGTTATGTCTTGGATTGCTTCAACCCTCTATTCGTGCTTTGTGGGTCTTGTCTTGGCTTTAATTGGCATCGGCAACAACATATGGCTATGCGTCGCGTGTTAGGGTTATTATCGCCTTGTATCAGCGAGGCAAGTGTACGTGCGGCATATGAGTGGTGTTCGGCTTGTATGGCTAGATTGGATCCTTGTCCATGGCCATGTTGTAGGCATTGTGTACGAGTCGGGTTGTTTTGGAATGGATCCCAAATCAGGCGGCGAATTCCGTCCAAGTCTAAATATGGGCGAGAGACTGATAGCGAACAAGTACCGCGAGGGAAAGATGAGAAGGACTTTGAAAAAAAAGAGTCAAAGCGTGCTTGAAATTGTCGTGAGGGAAGCAGATGGGGGCCGGCGATGCGCCTCAATCGGATGTGGAACAGTGTTGAGCCGGTTCGCCGATCGACTTGGGATGTAGACCAGTGTGGATTAGGGGAGTGGCCAAAGTCTGGGCTTTTGATACGCTCGTGGAATGTCGTCTCCTTAATTATAGTAAGCAGCACGCGTCTCTAGCTCACTTCTGCATCTGCACGCTCCGGAAGCTGGCTTGTGGGCTCCATATTTGACCCATCTTGAAACACGGATCAAGGAGTCTAACATGTGTGCGAGTCAACAGCCGAGTAAACCTGTAAGGCGTAAGGAAGCTGATTGGTGGGATCCCTCTAAGGGAAGCACTGTCGACCGAAAGCCGACGAGTCAACACATGACCATGGAACGGGTCAGGACGTGTCAGGATTTCACAGGACGTGGCCATAGGACATGTCAGGACATCGCACGATATGACAAGACGTGGGCATGTCATGAGTTAGGACATGTCAGGACATGACCATGGCACATTTCAGGACATGTCAGGACATCGTGGGACATGTCAAGACGTCGAGGGACATGCCAGGGCGTTTCTATGGCATGGGTTAGGACGTGTTAGGATGTTGCAGGATGTGGCCACAAGACGTGTCAGGACATCGCATGACATGGCAATACGTAGGCATGGAACGAGTCAGGACATGTTAGGACATGGCCATAGCACATCTCAGGATGTGTCAGGACGTCGCAGGACATGGCAGGGCGAGTACATGGCACGGGTTAGGATGTGTCAGGATGTTGCAGGATGTAGCCACAGGACATTTCAGGTCATCGAAGGACGTGGGCATGGCACGGGTCAGGACATGGCCATGGCACGTTTTAGGACGTGTCAGGATGTCACATGACATGGAAGGGCATGGTCATGTCATGGTTCAGAACATCACATGAATGGCCATAGGATGTGTCAGGATGTCGCATGACATGCCAGGACAACAGCTTGGCACGGGTCAGGATGTGTCAGGACATGGTCGTGGCACGTGTCAGGACCTTGCAGGACACGGCATGATGTGCCCATGGCACGGGTCAGAACGTGTCAAGACATCACAAGACGAGTCAGGACATTGCAGGACGTGTCATGACATCACAGGACATGGCAGGACGAGGGCAAGGCACGGGTCTAGACGTGTTAGGACTCGCAGGACGTTTTAGGACGTCGTAGGACGTTGTAGGACGTGTGCATGTCAAGGGTTAGGACGTGTCAGGACATGGCCATGTCACATTTCAGGACATGTTAGGACATCGTAGGATGTGCTAGGGCATGGCCATGGCACGGGTCAGGATGTGTCAAAACATTGTAGGATGTGGCAATAGACAATGATGGCTTTAGACTATGATTTCATGTTAAAGGTGGAGCATCGCACACTAGACATTGAGATGCTCCACACCGCTCAATGTCTAGTGCTATCAAATGCTTAGCAACATTTCAAGCGCAGCGATGGTAGTGGTCGTTGGTGGTGGTGGTGGAAAGTCGAGGTGGTTCGAGCAATAGCGACTAGCGACGGTTGGTCGACGCTTTGTGGTTTGCATCGGTGGTTTGAAGTCGGAATCACTTATGACGGTTGCGGCAATGGAAGTTCCTCATGATTAATGGTGGTTGGTCATCCATATGGTTTTATAAAAATATTATGTATTTTACATATTTTTTATCTATTTTTTATTAATTTTTAAGCATTTTTTATAATTTTAAATAGTTTTTATGTTAGTTTTTTATAAAAATAATTACTCTTTTATGTGTAATATTATTACTAGATGTATTCGAAAATTTCCCAATTGTTATTCCTATTTTCATAATAATATTCCTATTTTTTACTATTTTCCAAGTATTTATCGTTTTATAATAAAAATATAAATAAATAAAAAAAATTGTAAAATATAACATTTACAATGTTTAAAAGTCATTTGTGAATATGTTAGCTAAGTTGTACCTTGGTTTGTGCTATTTGGTGTTGTACAATTCCATTATGATTCTCTGGAGAAAACATGTCTACTCTTGAAACTTGGGCTTTTTAAAAGCATATATAACAGGGGTACAGGTGTTCAGAGGCACCTCAGGTACTTGCTGCCAGGCAGTGCGGGGAAGCATGGGGGATGCTGACATGGGGCGTGGGCATGGGGGGCATGCATGCTTGTCCGTGCTACGTCCACGAAGTTCACAAACCATGCCAGCAAGTACTCGTGTGGGCTCGTACCATGCCTGGAGGTGACACCGCTCGTGGAAAACATTGGCTTTTGGCAACAAAAGGTGGAACATCGTGCAAGTAGCACGGCAAGGTGCAGTGAACATGGGGCGAAGCTTTGTAAGTGTCGATTGCTAATGGATGTTGCGGGAAAAATGTGGAGTTGACATGGCTCGTGGAGGAAAATGGCTCTTAGTAATGGAAAGGCAAAGCAACGTGTAAGTAGCACCACAAGGGGCCATGCGCATGAGGCGAAGCTTGGTAAGTTGCCGATTGCCATTGATTGTTGCGGGTTGTATCTGACATCACTCGTGGCAGCTGATGGCTTTATACAATAAATCGCGGATCGTCGTGCAAGTAGTACCGCAAGGCGCCAAGCGCATAGGGCGATGCTTAATAGATGTCGATTGCCATCGGGTCTTTCGGGCAATATCACTCATGGAGTTTGATGGCTTTTTGCAATGGAATGGCAAAGCGTCGTGCAAGTAGCGCATTGTGTGTTGGTGTTGTTGTTGGCTTATATCGGCGAGGCAAGTGTACGTGTGGCACATAAGTGATGTTCGGCTTGTGTGGCTAGGTTGGATCCCTGGCCGTGGCCATGTTGTAGGCACTGTATACTAGTGGAGTTATTTAGGAATGCAGCCCAAATCGGGCGGTGAATTTCGTCCAAAGCTAAATATAGGCGAGAGACCATTAGTGAACAAGTACCGCGAGGAAAAGATGAAAAGGAATTGGAAAAGAGAGTCAAAGAGTGCTTGAAATTGTTGGGAGGGAAGCGTGTGGGGGCCGACGATGCGCCCCGGTCGGATGTGGAACGTTGTTGAGCCGGTCCACCGATTGACTCGGGGCGTGGACCAGCATGGATTAGGGGCGGCCAAAGCCCAGGCTTTTGATACACTCATGGAATGCCATATCCTTGATTGTGGTAGGCAGTGAGCGCCTCTGGCGTGCTTCAGCATCTGCGCGGTCCTTACGCTAGCCTGTGGGCTCCCCATTTGACCAGTCTCGAAACACAGACCAAGGAGTCTGACATTTGTGTGAATCAATGGGCGAGTAAACATGTAAGGCCTAAGGAAATAGATTGGTTGGATCCCCTTGGGGGGTGTACCACCGACCGATAGTTGACGGGTCAAAGATGGCCATGGCAGGGGTCAGGATGTGTCAGGACGTCGCAAGACGTGGCCATAGGAAGTGTCAGGATGTCGCAGGACACGACTGGACGTAGGCATCTCATGGGTCAGGACATGTCAGAACATAGCCATGGCACGTTTCAGGATATGTCAGGATATCGCAGGACATGCCAGGGCATGTCCATAGCATGGGTTAGGACGTGTCAACATATTGCAGGGCGTGGCCACAAGACGTGTCAGGACATCGCAGGACATGGTAGGACATAGTCATGGCACGGGCTAAGACTTGTCATGACATGGCCATGGCATGTTTCAAAATGTGTCTGGACATCATAAGTCATGGCAGGGTGAGGCTATGGCATGGGTCAGGACGTCGCAGGATGCATCCACAGGACGTGTAAAGATATGGCAAGACGTGGGCATGGAACGGGTCATGATGTGTCTGGACATGGCCTTGGCATGTTTCAGGATGTTTCACGATGTCGCAGGACATGGCAGGGAATGGCCATGCTACGGGTCAGGACGTGGCCACATGATGTGTCAGGATTTTGCTTGACATGGCAGGACAAGGGCTTGGCACGAGTCAGGACGTGTCAGGCCATGGCACGCGTCAGGACGTGTCAACATGTTGCAGGACATGGTAGGGAGTGGCCATGGAATGGGTCAGGACGTCGCATGACATGTCACGATATCACAGGACATGGCCGGACATGGGCATGGCATGGGTTAGGACGTGTCAAGACATGGCCATGACATGGGTCTAGACGTGTCAGGACATCGCAGGATGTGGCCACAGGACGTGTTAGGACATCACAGGACATGGAAGGACGTGGGAATGTCACGGGTTTGGACATTTCGGGACATGGGCATGTCACGTTTCGGGACATGGGCATGTCACGTTTCGAGACATGTCTCGACATTGCAGGACATGCCAGGGTGTGGCCATGGCACGAGTCAGGACGTGTCAGGACGTTGCAGGACGTGGCCACAAGACGTATTGGGACATTGTAAGACATGGTCATGGAAAGGGTCAGCAGGTGTCTGCACATAGCCATGGCACGTTTCTGGACGTGTCAGGATGTCGTTGGACATGGCAGGGCGTGGCCATGGCACGGGTTAGGACGTCGCACGATGTGGCCACGGGATATGTCAAAACTTTGCAGGATAGGGCAGGACAAGGGCATGGCATGGGGTCAGGACATGTTAGGACATGGTCATGGCACGCGTTAGGACATGTGAAGACATGTCAGAATGTTCTAGGACATGGCAGGACTTGGCCATGGCATGGGTTAGGACGTGTCAGGACGTCGGAGGACAAGGCAGGGCATGGCCATGGCATGGGTTAGGATGTGTCAGGATATTGCAGGATGTGGCAATAGGACATAGCCACATAACATGTCAGGACACAGCAGGAAGTGTGCCTAGCACTGGTCAGGATGTGTCACGACATGGCCATGGCACGTTTCAGGACACGTCAGGACATCACAGGATGTGGCAGGGCGTAACCATGGAACAGGTCAGGATGTGTCAAGACATCGCAGGACGTGTCAGGACGTCACAGGACATGTTTTGATGTTGGCATGGAATGGGTCAGGATGCGTCAAGACATGGCCATGGCACGGGTCAAGACCCATCAGGACGTCGCAGGACATTGCCACAGGACATGTCAGGACATCACAGGACATGGCAGGATGTGGGCATGTCAAGGGTCAGGATGTGTCAGGACATGGCCATGGCACGTTTCAGGACGTATTAGGACGTCACAGAACATGCCAGGGTGAGTCCATGGCACAGTTCAGAACGTTGCCACGGGACGTGTCAGGACGTCGCAGGACATGGCAAGATGTAGGTAAGGCATGGGTCATGACGTGTTAGGACACGGCCATGGCTCATTTTAGGACGTGTCAGGACATCGCACGACATGGCAGGTGAGGCCATGGCATGGGTCAAGACGTGTCAGGACATCGTAGGACGTAGCCACAGGACGTGTTAGGACACGGCAAGATGCTGGCATGGCACGAGTCGGGACATGTGAGGACATGGCCATGGCACATTTCAGGATGTGTTAGGATGTCGTAGGACATGGCTGGGCGTGGCCATGGCACGTGCCAAGACATGTCAAGACATTGCCACGGCATGGGTCAGGACATGTCAAGACATCGTAAGATGTGGCCACAAGACGTGTCAGGACGTGGCATGACGTGGGCATGACACGGGTCAGGATGTGTCAGCACATTGGCACGTGTCAGTACATATCAGGACATCGTAAAGCATGCCAGGTCATGGCCATGGCACATGTCAGGACGTGTCAGCACATAGCCATGACAATTGTCAGGACGTGTCCGGACGTCGCAGGACATGGGAAGACGTGGGCATGGCAAAGGTCAGGACGTGTTAGGACATGGCCATGGCACTTGTCAGGACGTGTCAGGACATCGCAGGAGATGGCAGGGCACATCCATGGCACGGGTCAGGACATGTCAGGGCATCACGGGACGTCATTGGGCGTGGCCATAGGACATGTCAGGACATCGCACGACATGGGCATGGCACGGGTCAGGACGTGTGAGGACATGGCCATGCACCTTTCAGGATGCCTCATGATGTGTTGGGACATGGTAGGACATGGCAGGGTGTGGCAGGACGTGGTCACAGCACGTGTCAAGTCATCATAGGTCGTGGGTATGGCACGGGTGAAGACGTGCCAGGACATCACAAGACGTGGCCACAAGACGTTTCAAGACATCGCAGGACATTAGAAGTGGGCATTGTGAGCACGTGATTTTTGCCCCAAGTAATTGAATTCCAAAATATATAAAAAAATAATACAAAAATGATTTTGTTTGCAATTGTGTGATTTGTGTGAAATACCGGTGTTTGTTTTAAATAAAATTGAAATGAAAATACAAAAAGGAATTAATTAGAAAAATATCACAAAATTGTAGAATAAATGCTAGGAAATTAGAAATTAAGAAAAATACAAAAAAATCGGAAATTCAAGGAAAATACAAAAAATGGAAAATAAATAAAGGTATATCAGTTATAAAATAAATACAAAGGAAAAAATATAAAACACAAAATGAAAATACAAGAAAATAATAAAAAGCACAAAAAATACAATGCATAATTAGTTTGGGCCAAATATACAAGGAATATACATACATACTCTGCCCATAATATAACACAGACCAGCCCAATCATTTTGACCGGCCTATCTATTTGATAAATTCAAACGACGACGTACCAATCAAACAAATTGGAGCCGTTGATTTCAATTGATCAATGGACCATATAAGGCGGTCCCCTTTCAAATAAAACGACATCGCATTTGAAATCAATCTCAACCGTCCAGTGCAATTGATCAAATGGACGAGGCCAAGGTAACATTTAAACTAAATGATGTAGCTTAGGGCATTTGATCTCAACCGTCCAGAGTCATAATCTAACGGACATAATGAGACCTTTAATTAATCTACACAACACCGTTTTGAGGCCAAATAATTCTGGCCATTAATTTGATCCAATCCAACGGCCAGGAATCAACAATACATGATTAATATATATTACACGCTCCACGTTCAGACCCCTCATTATTCACACACACATATTCTATATTCAAACCCTAGCTGCCCTACTATTCTTCTTCTCCTTCACAATCTCCCATGGAGACCACAGGTGGTCGACCTCACATGTGACGACCCGGTCCGTTGTTATGTGAGTTATCGCCCCATTATCCCCTCATTAAGTTGTTTCATGTTGCTATATCTGTGTTAGATTCTATCGAGTGAATTCAGATTAATTCTGTTTTAAAATATGGCATATAGCCTTTTAGAGTGAAGCTTGTTTATGAAAAGTCAACCTGAAGTTGACTATGTGGTTAGAGGGCTCGGAATTGAATTTCGGTGATTAGTCGAACTTCGGGAGGTGATTTGTGACTTAGGTGTGCGATCAAAATTGAATTTGGAGTTCCGATGTAGAAATAGGCTTGAATTGGCTAAGTTGGAATTTTTGCGAAATCCGGTCGATAGGTGAGATTTTGATTCGGGAGTCGGAATGGAATTCCGAGAGTTGCAGCAGCTTCGTTAGGTGATTTTGGATAGGTCAGCATATTTTCAAGTCATTCGGACATCGTTTGGTCAGGTTTTTGATTGAATGTTGGTTTCGGAAGTTTTAGTTGAAACTTAGGCTTGAATCCGCCTTGATTTGATGATTTTTGGGTTTAATGATATGTTTTTACTATTGGAACAAGTTTTTATCGTGTTTTGGATTAGGTTGGTGGTTTTGGTTGAGGTCCCGGGGGCCTCGAGGGTGATTCCGGGGGTCAAACGGACCATTTTGTGATAAATAGCATAATTGAATTATTGTTATAAAGTTGAAGGAAATTAACCCATCGCGAAAGCCTAGGTGGTGAACATGATCTCGTAGAATAAAAATTTGGACCTGGAATGTTTAGCATACGCAATCGCGTACAGGCTGATGCGATCGCGTAGAGGAAAATGTTAGAGGTACGCGTTCGCAAGGTAATGCACGCGTTCGCGTAAAAAGTAAATGATGGCCTGAGATTTTGTGATACGCGATCGCGTGATGGAAGTCACGATCACATGAGACCTATAAGTTTTGCATCGTGATTGTGTGCTAGAGTCGCGATCATGTAAGGTAATTTAAGTGTCGGACAAAATCAGATATAATCCATATGAGTCGCAAGGGTTTCATTATATCCTCCATTTTTTCACTACATTGAGAGCTAATTGATAGAATTCGAAGGGGATTTCATCGGGAAGTGATTGGAGGTAAGTCTCGTGGTCTTAATACGTCATTTTATCAAAGAATCTTCCATTAATTCTCTGAATATGGGTAAGAAATCAAGAAAATTAGGGCTTTGAGCTAAAACCTTAAAATGGAGATTTGAAGGACCATTTGTGGTCCGAATTGGGAGTTCTTTATATGTATGGACTCGTGTTGAGACAAGGATTTTGAAAATGTAACTTTTGTAATTTTTCGAGAAGCGGGACCTAGGGCTCAACTTTTGCTAGTTTCGATATTTTTCATGTATTTTGATTATTTTCGATTGGGTGTTGTTCTATTAGCCTATATTGATATATTTATACTGATTTTGGTAGTTTTGATGTGCGTGGATGCCGGTTAGAGGAGCGAAGGCATCGCGAGCTTGAGTTTTCGCCGGATCGAGGTGGGTAATGCTTGTAAATGATGTCTTGAGGGTTAGTAAACCCCGGACTTGCACATCCTAGTGCTATATTAAGGTGACTTGCACGCCGGATAATGGGTATGGGGTAGAGCACCATTGGGGATTGTGACTTGGTCCATCCCGCTAAATAAAAAATAACACCTAATTGCTTGAAATAGAATTGACACCTTAATAAAGATATTAATTATCAGGAATTGGACTGATTATCATGTTTTGGGCCTCGTGCCAATTATCTGAATCCTTCAGGGATTGGTATTACTGTCTTGATAATACTGTGCATATTTCTATCTCAATCTAAGGTTTTAAAATTGTATTTGCTACTCAGCATTTTTATAAGTTTTGAAAAACTTGAACAAGGTCTTGATGACATTTTTAGTTGTGAGCTAATATGATACTGTTGCCCGAGGGTCTTTTTTATTACTCATTGGACCGATTAGGACCGAAGGCCATATGTGAGGGCATGACGGTCTATGTGAGGAAGCTTTCAAGCCTCAAGTGATAAGTGAGCATATGCGTATACATGCATGGATCGGACTACATGCCGCAGTAGTATGTTGCATGGATCGGACTGCGTGACGCAGTAGTATATGGATCATGCTGCACATCGCATCAAGAGTGATATTGATATTGTGCTTGGGCTAAAGGAGCCCCTCCAGAGTCTGAACCCCCACAGTGATCGCGGACACCTTTGCATAGATCGGGATGTACACCACAATGTCATATGCGTGGCATACATACATTGGTTTACTTTTACTACATGGCAAAACATTTAACACTCATACATTACTGGCATACATGCATTATTTGCCTTATTGACCAGATCCCCTGGTGGAAACTGTTAAAGAGTGCTGAGCCTAAGGGGCTGATTTGAGTGCAGACTTGCACTGACTGAGGTTGTACCAGGTATTGAGTTGTCATAGTGAACGGAAAAGATGTTAAAAAGATATTTCTAAATAATCTACTCACATATGCTGAAAAGGAAAAAAATGGAAGTGTAGTGTAGTTTAAAGATGGTTCTGTATTAAATAGCATGAGATAGTGCTTTGTGTGGTTTACTTTTCCTCGGCATTATTTAGTTTTATTACTGTTGAGTTGGAAATACTCATTCGAATCCATGCACCTTGTGTGCAGATCCTGGTATATCACAGCAGAGCTGAGTCTACATCTGCTCAGAGAGTTTCACTTGGAATGTCGAGGTAGCTGCCAGCGTCCGCAGAACCTAACTGTCCAATCTATCTTTACTTTCTTAGTCTGTTCTACATTTGCACACAGTTGTACACACTATCACAGCTTTATATTCTGGTAGGGGCTCATGACTTATGACTCTTAATTCGGTGGGAGGTTTATACTGGTTTGGGATATCTATCACCGATGTGCTAGATATCGTTTCATTATATTATTGTTGTTTATACCTAAAAGGGGTAAAGTGAGAACTGATAGCTCTATGTTATGAATGGTTGGTTGGGCGGGCCTAGCAATGTGCTGGGTGCCATCACGACTGGTTTTTGGGGTCATGACGAGTTGGTATCAGAGCCTAGGTTACTAGGCCTCAACAGTCATAAGCCGGTTGGTAGAGTCTCGTAGATCGATATGGGGAGTCCTGTGCTTATCGTCTGGAGGCTGAAAACCTTTTAGGAAACACTTTACAATCTTGGAATTCTTATCATGCGTACTTGATTCAGCTTGAGATATAATTCTTGAAATTCCTTCCACAAGTTTGTATGCGCACTCGAGCGCTCAGTAATATAATTGCCTTGATGGCTTGTGACTCCCCGATTGAGGGGCGAGATATGATCTTCATGAGTTTTTGTTGGGCCAGTCGGAAGGACTTGATGCCAGATCTTTGTCTAGGGCTTGAGCACCAAGGTGCTGATTTTGCGAGCTGGTATTATGAAATTTATATGACCAGTATTGTCCCAAATTGTGGAAATGGCAGCTTGATAATGGATGAGCTGTTAGGTGTTAGACTCTTATTGTGTTCCATTGTGTAGCCCCGAGCTATGAGAATGGTGAATATTTATCATATCTCTTAGTTGGAAGGTAAAGTGCACTACGTGTGGTAGTATGAGTTCATACTCAGGAAGACCGAATTGATTGTGTTACGTGTATTGTGGTGAAAGGTATTTGATATATGTTATGATTCGAGCAGCTGCAGCGCATGTCCATATATCAATTTTGATAATATAACTCATGTAGTATTGAGATTAATGTTGTTGAGATACATTGTGAGGTCTTGTAGAGTTGTGGACGTATTGTTAGGATGGTTTTGGTGATTCTCTGGCAGGTGGAAAGGCCAAATTACAAAGGAAACTCTATCGAATTTTTGGGGAAATTCAGGACTTAGAAAAGATTTTTGTCACTTAAAGAATGGGCTTAACTGTTGTGTGTGAAAAAATGCAAGAATTGCAAAAGAGTTAAGATTTATGATGATTCAAGTCTCCGCCAAAACTTGTAAATGACTTGAGCTTAATCTCACTATAACATTGTGGCATCATTTTAGTAGGTATGTTATAAGTGGTTAAAAGTGCTTTGATGTATGGCTCCGAGCCAAGCTGGGGAGGTTGTTATTGATAAACTGATTGCACTATTGTGTGCTATGTTGGTTCTCTCTCCAAGTATGTTAGAAAGTTTTTATAAAGGCTATATGGTGCTTCGTAGATGTAAACAAACACTAGAATGCCTGAAGTTGATGTTGATAAAGAATGCTCGGTGTATAGTAAAGAAAGATAGCTATTTGTATCTGTATGTAATCGTGTTCTGCAGTGTCAAAGTTCTAACAAAGCACGAGTGGTTCTATTCAATAAGACAGCTGAATAAGGGTGAATGACGCCCGAAAATGGTTTTGCGGTGTTCAAGATTTTGCTTGTAACAGTCAAGTGTCTTAAGATTGTGTGTGTGGCTAACGACTGTGGTTTCATTAGAAGAAATCGAGACTTGTGGTATGTTATGTTAATTATGGGAATCTATGTATCCGTATTGGAAGGTAAGGATAACGAATTTCGAATCGTAGGAAGTTCTTCAAAATAAAGTATTGTAGAATGTGGTACTTCGGGGTAATATCTGAGAAAGTATATATCTGAGAAAGTATTCAGTTGCCTATGGGTCCTAGACCGTGTGGTTTTATGTATGAGTCTTGTGTGGTAACCTGAGTTGAGGTATTGTGGCATTACATTAAGGGCTAATAATAAATTAAAGATGAATCAAAAGGAAATTTGGTAAATGGAATAGTTTGATCATAAACCGAGATAGTATGAAAAAGATACGCGTAATTCCAAGTATGTGTTCGAAGTAATAAGTCTTGCAGGTATTGTGTAACAAAGCTCTTGAGTGCTCGTAGTTGCGTAGCTCGATGTGGGTAGAAGGACTCAGTCCTGGCAGTTTAGTTTGTGCAATGGAATTGGGAGAAAGAGTTCGTAATGTGTTCATCGTGGTGTGGTACATGTGATGCGCTATGAAAAGTTGATAATGGCATATTTCAAGGTTTGGGTTCAGTTCATAATATAATGGTTCAGCTATTCTAGTAACGTGACGGGGTATATGCTCAAAAGGACAAGGTAATGTAAACTAATAATATTCGGTGGTATTGCGGTATTCTCTTGTTGGATCGACGGTAATAATTGAGTCGTTGATGGTATAGTGAAAAATCTGAATGGCTTTCGTGGTATGTATGGATGCTTAATGTGTGTTATGTACTCGTACGGTGGAGTGTGGAATAAGGTATAGTGATTCCTGTGTTATATATGTGTTGTAGACTAGAAGTTCTCGTAAATTCGCCTACGCAGTGTTGTATCTCATGTGTATCAGCACCGTTTCGCAGTTGTTGGGAATTTGAAGCATTAGTGTCTCTCTCTTTGCTTGATATGATGAATATGGTCTAGGATATTTGTTTGTAGACTGGTTGTGATAAGTCGGGTTGTCTAGACTAATGTGATATGGACTATGTCGGAAAATGCCACAATTGCGTAGTAGAGTGCATCAGATTATGTTCCAGCAGGGTAGTTGTAGCCCAGGGCCAGTGGACGGCTGGTAGGTATTGCTTTGATAGTTGGGCTTTCGTGGCGGATGTCAGTATAGAGGTATCTACCCTTGATTCAGTTCCGGTATTGAGGAACTTTGTCGGATGCGTTTCTTGGGGCCGAGCTTGAGGCTATACATGTTTATTGTAATGAGCAACTTGACTCGATGTGCATTTCTTTTGCGAGGGTTTTATGTGGATCGGGTGGCACACCGCCACGGGTATGTCATTGGAGCGGGTTGCACGCCGCAATAGTGTAATGTGAAAATAGACTTAGTTATATGTTACCTTGTATACAATACTTCCTGGCTTCTGAGGAAAAGTCTGTAATATGTATCGCTCGGCGAATAGCACATCGGTTGTGTCCTTTCAGGATTTGATAGCATATATTAATTGTTTCACCGTGGGTGAGATTGATTGCTTGAGTTTAGACCTAGATCTGTGCGTGGCTAACCATTTTGAGCATGGTGACTTGAGGTGCTTCATGAGTAATAGTGTTTGGATAGAATCATGAATCGTGGCAAGGCCACGTGATATTATGACCTCTGAGGAGGATTCATGTACTTTATGATGTGAGACGGGATCTCAATTCTATGTTATGATGGTAAAGAGGAATTGAATTATAGCTCTCTTGTTGGAGCCAGCTGTCATGATTAGAGTATGTTCAGATGTTTCTTATTGGATCTTGTGTTGTGCTCGTCGCGGATTAGGCCGGTGTTGAGGTGTCATATCATTAGTGCGGTGTGTTATAATCGAAATGATCGTTGGAGTCATTAATGAGTGCGAGCATATGTAATTTTAGTTGGTTAAAAGGTAATATCGAGTTTTGGCTCTGAAATCTGTGGTGGTATCAGTTAAAATGGAAATGGACTCATGAATGGTTGACCTGGGAGATGGATTCGATATATCGCGTGTTCGGTTGCCGTGGGAAGAATATGAAGGTGTTGGAATAAGACTTTATCTAATGAGAAAGGTTTTTGTGCTAGTATTTGGTTATTGTGGCCAATTATTGTGATTAGAGACCATCGTCTTGAGTGATTGGGGTTGTTTGATACATCATATGATCTCATCCGGAGTGTCGAGTATGGGTCATTACAGTTGGTTCGGGTGTACTCTTAGTATAGGCATGGGATTAGGATTTGGTATATGATTTCAGAAAGTGCAATGTGGTCTATGGTTAAGATAGACTGTGGAAATTCAACCATATTGTGTTATCGGACTTATGATAGATAGGGTGAAGTGGTACCACCCCGAGTATATGCTTGGTAAGTTCATTCAACTATTGGATTGCTTCTAGTACAACTCTAGTACGCTCGAGGACGAGTGTTTTTTTAAGTTGGGGAGAATGCGATGACCCGATCCATTGTCACGTGAGTTACTGCCCCGTTTTCCCCTCATTAAGATGTTTCATGTTGCTATACCTGTGTTAGAGTCTATCGAGTAAATTAAGATTAATTTTGGTTGAAATAGGGCATATATCCTTTTAGAGTGAAGCTTGTTTATAAAAAGTCAACCTGAAGTTGACTATATGGTTGGAGAGATCCGAATCAAATTTCGGTGATTCGGCTAGCTTCGGGAGGTGATTTGTGACTTAGAGGAGCAATCAGAATTTAATTTGGAGTTCTGTTGGAGAAATATGCTTGAATTAGCTAAGTTGGAATTTTGGCAAAATCCGGTCGATAGGTGAGATTTTGATCCGGGAGTCGGAATGGAATTCTGACAGTTGCAGTAGCTTCGTTAGTTGATTTTGGATAGGTCTTCAAATTCATTCGGACATCGTTTGGTCTAGTTTTTGATTGAATGTTGGTTTCGAAAGTTTTAGTTGAAACTTAGGCTTGAATCCCCCTTGATTTGTTGATTTTTGTGTTTAATGATATGTTTATATGATTGGAACAAGTTTGTATCACGTTTTGGAGTAGGTTTGTAGTTTTGGTTGATGTCCCGGGGGCCTCGAGGGTGATTCCGGGGGTCAAACGGACCATTTTGTGATAAATAGCATAGCTGAATTGTTGTTATAAAGTTGTAGGAAATTAACCTATCGCGATTGCATAGGTGGTGAACGCGATCGCGTAGAAGAAAAATTTGGACCTGGAAAGTTTAGCCTACGTGATCGCAAAGAGGCTGATGCGATCGCGTAGAGGAAAATGTTAGATGTACGCATTCGCAGGGTAATGCACGCGTTCGCATAGAAGGAAAATATTGGCCTGAGATTTTGTGATATGTGATCGCGTGATGGAAGTCGTGATCATGTGAGACCTGTAAGTTGTGCATCGCGATCGCGTGCTAGAGGTCGCGATCGCGTAAGGTAATTTAAGTGTCGGACAGAATCAGATATAATCCATATCAGTCGCAAGGGTTTCATTAATTCCTCCATTTTTGCACTACATTGAGAGCTAATTGATAGAATTCGAAGGGGAATTCATCGGGAAGTTATTAGAGGTAAGTCTCATGGTCTTAATACGTCATTTTATCAAAGAATCTTCCATTAATTCTCTGAATTTGAGTAAGAAATCAAGAAAATTAGGGCTTTGAGCAAAAACCTTAAAATAGAGATTTGAAGGACCATTTGTGGTCCGAATTGGGAGTTCTTTATATGTATGGACTCGTGTTGAGCTAAGGATTTTGAAAATGTAACTTTTATAATTTTTTGATAAGTGGGCCCGGGTCTCGGATTTTGCTAGTTTCGAGATTTTTCATGTATTTTGATTGTTTTCAATTGGGTGTTGTTCCATTAGCCTGTTTTGATATATTTGTACTGATTTTGGCTTGTTTTGACGTGTGTGGATGCCGGTTCGAGGAGCTAAGGCATCGTGGTCTTGATTTTTCGAGAGATCGAGGTGGGTAATACTTGTAAATGAAGTCCTGAGGGTTAGTAAACCCCAGACTTGCACATCCTAGTATGTAGAACAGACTACCGCTGAGTTGGACGTACTCATTCGACTCCCTGCACCTTGTGTGTAGATCCAAGTACATCATAGTAGAGCTGAGTCTACATCTGCTCGAACAGTTTCACTAAGACAGTCGAGGTAGCTGCCAGCGTCCACAGAACCTGACTCTCCAATCTATCTTTACTTTCTTAGTCTGTTCTACATTTGCACACAGTTGTATACACTATCACAACTTTATATTCTGGTAATGGCTCATAACTTATGACTCATGATTCGATGGGAGGTTTATACTGGTTTGGGATATCTATCCCCGATGTGCTAGATGGCATTTCATTATATTATTGTTGTTTATTCCTAAAAAGGGTAAAGTGAGAACTGATAGCTTTGTGTTATGAATGGTTGGTCAGGCTGGCTTAGCAATGTGCTGGGTGCCATCACGATCGGGTTTAGGGGTCGTGACATTAGACCTCCTTCTCCGGCTCAGGCCAACTCTCAAAATACCTCTCCACACCTCTAAACAAACCTTAACCACCATTAACACCGTCCAAAACTCTGCAGTTCCTCCAATCTTGAAATCCCGGTCGCCGGAACCCTAGCCGGCGACCACCCAAGTATGAACCAGGTTCCCAAATTAACACCATCCAATCGTCTTTAGACGATCTACCACAGCCCACCCCCTCCCCCCCCCCTCGGTGGTTTCTCTCAAATGAGTCCCAAACTTGTCGAATATTCAAAAAACACTCGCCGGAACCCTACTCTGGTGAGTACCAAAAACTACCCCACTTCCAAAACCTTACCCTAGGTCTCCAAACCTCTTCTCATACACTCAAATCAAACCCCAAAGCCCCATTTAGAAGATCTACCACTCTGAAGACTAACAGTCTTCGAAACTATGCAAATCAAGAAAAATGAAAAGAACAAAGAAGAAAGAAAAGGAAAAAGGAAAAAAAGGCCTGAAAAACCTAAGTATCCCCCGCCTTTACTTTCATTTAGTGATGTTATGTGTTTTGAAACTTGCTTCTTTCCGTGCCTATCATGCTTGTCTGAATCTTTTCTTATGCATGTCTAAATATGAATTTATCTCTGTTTTTTAATTCATACTTGTTCATGCAAACCCTGAAACTCATACATGCCTGAAATTATCTAAGTGTTCCTAGGCTTCTGATAGTAACTACTCTTGAATCATGTGCTAATTAGCCAGTTTTATGTGATTGTTCAGTATATTCTGTCTCGATTGGGTTTTAATTAGTTGGAATTCAACCATTATCAAAATTTTCCTCTGAGTTCTGATTAATTGGAAGTTAATTCGTGATTAAGGTTATTTGTGCAAAATAACATGAATCTGGTTATATTTGCAATTTGATTTGTATGTTAGTTCCTTCTAAACATCTGAATGCTTATGAGTATATAGGTTATATGTATAAATGTTTTTATGGCTATGTTTGCAAACTAAGTATGAGTTCTGATTATTTGCTATCTTTGTAAAAATGGTTAAAATTGAAAACGTCTGTAGTTTAAAATTGATTAAGTTTTAAAAATAGGTCTTAGGGGGCTATTTGTTAAATAAGTGCTACCTTGGTCCTGCCTGACATAAGGCAGGTCGGGTAATAACAATTAAATACAAAGGGTAAAAGGGGAAGGGTAAATGGCATTCTTGTGGATTAAATAGAGCCTATAGGGACAAAAGTGACTTTAATGCTTGGTATTTCTGAAATTACTTGGATAATAAGGGGTATACTAGGTATAGCTAAAAGGCATTTGTGTAATAAACCTTAGCAAGTAGGGGTAATTGGGTAAAATCTACCTAATTTGAACCCAATAGAACTGCCCAGAACTTTCTAGCAGGGGTTTTAGGGCATTTTGATACAATTTTAATGGACTATAATATAATTAATTAAAAAGAATAAGGGGAGGGAAATAGTATTAACTTATTTGAAATTCCCCCCAAAATGCCTCTATAAATATGCTTCTCTAAGCTTTAAAAGGGGGTTAGACATCTTTGAATTAAAGGGTTCTGAATTTTACAATTTGGCTGGACAATTCTTAAAAGGTTCATGAATTCTTAGGGATAATTCTAAGGGTTCACGACTAGCTGGAAGGTTCACAATTTTTAAAGGCTATACTGTTCTTCTACTTCAAGTCGAGTATTGTTCCTACGGTCCTTGCTGGTGGTTTTTCTGTTGTGTTCATTTCAAATAGCTTGGATTTCTGCTATTTTGGACTTGATTACTGGTTGTCTATTGAGGTTGGGAGTTGCTGTGTTATTTTCTGTTCCTACTTGTTGTTGACACTCTGTTGCTGCCATTGCAGACTTCTCTTGTCGTTCATCTCCTTAAAACTCATCAGTTTGTTTTTGTTGAGCAGGTACACATTACTTCCTGAAGGTGTAATTGGAATTATGATAAAGGAATGAATTTATAAAGTTGATCTATTATTGTTTCTGTTTCTTCTTTCATAGTTGTAGTTGTAATTCTTATATCTATTGTAATTCATTAGGAATGGTTGTAATAATTAACAACTACTTAAATTCGATCTAGATTAGAGTAGAAGTAGTTAATATCGTAGTTAATCGTAATCCAACAATTAGATATAGCTACCACTTAATTCCAAAACTAAAACAATTTAATATAAATTTAATACACTTAGATGAATAGGCATGATTCTGAAACTAGATTTATAAGCTGGCATATATCTATTTTGTTAATTAAATTCTGAATTAGGATCATTAATCTAAAGAGTATAAATAAATCAGTTTGTAGTATTGTTTATGTCTACTGAATAAAAATTAACTACAGATCCATTTTTAAACTTGGTGATTTTTAATAGTTCAAGCATGATTGGTTAAATTCATAACACTGTTTTCCTCTAGTTAAAATAAGTGACAAAATAAATTCTGCAACTAGAATCATGATAATTGCTTGAGTATTCAAAACTGTCATATAGAATAGTAATACTAATACAAATTTCTATCTTAGAACGTTCAATTAGTTGTTACAATTTGAAATCAGTAGTGGTTGACAATGTAACCTGATGCCTTTTGAAATAATATGTTTATTTGATTCCTTTATCATCTGAATAATACTTGTTCGCATACTGTTAGCTTACTCTTAATTTATTTATATAGTCTGGGCCTAGTAATGAATATAGGCCCAGGTCTAATTAACGTAATGCATGTACCCTCGAATAGAAGCAGTGGTGTACATTGGGCTTCAGAGGCTCGGTCGTGTTCAATATTGGACTGTTGATCAGTCTGAAGTCCAGGCCCAATAATGAATAATAGCTTGGAGTCTAATATTATATTTTAAAAAATAACACAAAACCAGATGTGAATTAGGAAGAAAAACAAAAATAGAAAACATAGTATATGAATAGGATTGGACCTTAAAATAAGGGATGAGCCTCTTTCCGAAGATTTCAAATGAAAAAATACTAGACTTTGAAGGACCGTTTACTGAATTTCACGGTCCTTCTCAAAGATAATAAAGACGTAGACATTATAGGCACGATAAATAAAAATTACATTCCTAATACGGGTGTACATTTTATGTGACCCAAATCTTAAATCCTGGCGAAACTGAAATGCACTAAAGTCACAGGCGTACTCGTTGCAGTGTGACTCGAAATGCATTTTTGTGACGTCAGAAGTCCTAAAAATAACAAAGCGTAACATTAATAGCATTTGAAAATTGAAGCATATAAATCAAATAAAAGAAATATGGCAGTTGAGCGACCGTGCTAGAACCACGGAATCCAGGAGTGCCTAACACCTTCTTCCGGGTTAACAGAATTCCTTATTCGGATTTCTAGTTTCGTGGTCTGTAAAACAGAGTCATAATTTCCTCGATTCGGGATTAAACCGGTAACTTGAGACACCATTATTTTCCCAAGTGGCGACTCTGAAAATTAATAAAAAATCATGTTCCGAATGTCCTTTAATTGGAAAAACCCCTTCACTATTATTATTATATTCTTTCTCGGGGTGTAGTAGTAAATAGTTGGGACGTAAAAAACAGGAGGTGTGACAGCTCTGGCGACTCTGCTGGGGATAAGAAACCTAGAACTTCGGTTCAGGGTTTAAGAATTCGATCTCATTAAATTGATGTTTTTTATTATATCTGATTTCATTATATGCTTTGATCAATGTGCTATGTGTTTACCGCTTTGATATTACTTGAACTGTATATATAAAATTGTGCCAAAAACCCTTCTCTTCTTACCTCCGGGGATGTGCTTACTGGTTGAGAATCCCCTTTATGTTAAGTCATACCCAATAAGAAATAGAGGCCGGATAAGTTACAAAGCCTGACGATCCCGTGGGTCCCCGGTACGTAGCCCCCTCCTTGATCCGAGTTGTCCGCTCGGGTACACAGTCTAGAACCAATGAAAATTAGGATATTGAGCCTAGATTTAGGACGATTATTTGCATCATATCTGACTTACGGGACTCAACACAGGGGTTGGGTCCTTCTAGGACAGGTTACTCGGATATCAAAGATCGAGCATGATTATATGTTGCATTTATTTGTCCTGGGCTGTTATGTTGACCGACTAAATACCTGAAAACAAAAAGAGAGAAATATAGCGATTTTTGGAATAAAAATACTGAATTATTGACGAAACGCTGTCGAAATTTTAAGAAAAGAAAAGCTTGAAAATAGTCGGGTTAAGTAAATTTTTTCAATATTAAAAATAGTTGATCTAATAAATAATTTGACCGAACTACGCTGGTTTGATTCTCAACACTAGGCGAGATACGTAGGTAACCCATGATGGGTCCAACCACCACTTTTCAAAAATAACAAAAAATATCGAATTTTTAGTTTTATCAATAAAATCAAAGTGATGCCTTTTTTGAAAATAGCTGAATGTTCTGAAAGGGCTCCAGAAGGCTGTTTGGCCGCTTTTGAAGTCATTTTTCTTTAAATAATAATAGCCTTGAAATTTTCAAATGAAATATGGAAAGTTCGATTCTTTTGAAATAATGAAAATTTTCTTTGAAAGTATTTTTGTTTACTTTTTGAGTTAAATAAATCGCCTTTAATAATTGTGCAGGATGAACACAATACAAAATGAACCCTTTTCACTAATGAACGAACGATGTCTCGCGGGCACTAGGGGCTTTAATGTATTCATAGGGCATGCATTTTTGTATTTGTATTTTTCTGCATCTAGAAGGTTGTAGTACAACATTATCTTTTGTAATCAATGTTTGAATATCAATGAAAATCCAAAATTGTCATTATTTTCCTTACATACAAATTGCTTGTGCGATAGGCAAACATATAAGATCAAAAAATGAAAGAAAATAAAAAGAGAAAAAAAAGGAGAGAAAGAAACAATGAAAACAAGAGAAACAAAAGCCGAAAAAATAGAATTGGAGGGTCAAAAAAAGAACAATAATGCTGGGATGACGCATAATTACCGGGCAAAAGTTATTTTTAAAAAAAAAAAAACTTGTGATGTTTATCTATTATGATCAAACTATTAACAAGTTTTTGTCGTTGATGAGTATGAGATAAAACAGTTAGCAATTGGCATTCTGGCTTATCACAACTACAACACTCGTTCTAAAAGCATGACAAAAGCAGTGACTCAAGAAATTGAGCCGTCAATCATGGATCCCGTGCAGGAGGAGGAAGTAATAGATGTGAATAGCATGAAGGAAGGAGTGTATAAGTTGAAACGACAAATGCCAGAAATGTATCAGGCTTGGTCAAGGGGAAACCCTTACCTACTTACCCAGCTAACACCACATATATTCTTTCCTCAAACCCGAACCAAGATCCACCCACCATGAATTCATCTTCTACATATCCTACTTACCCACACTATTATTCCACTACATCACATGTACAACCCTCACTACCTAAATAAGTTCCACCACCACCGCCCCAAGCCTTTCCCGTGTATGTGGCACCACCACCAGCAATTTTACACAAATCCTCTAGTGAGTCTGTATTTCATATCCAAGATAATCATTACTACCATCCAGAACCCACCTTCAGGCAACATGATTCTTACACCCCCCTTGTTGACATGACGGATGAGGAGAAACCTGCTAGAAACCCTGAACAAGAGGAGATGGCCAGGAAAATGAAGAGCCTTGAGCAGTCATTTCGCAATATTGATGAGTTGGTATTTTATCGACTCATCTTGTCTTTAAATCTATACTTTTGCTATGTTTGAGCAATAAAATCGTGTATTTGATGCCATTTACTTCTATTTTATAGTTGGTATGTGATTTAAAAGTAATGGTGAAGAAACCAAGTGAAAACAAGACAGAAATGAGCTACAATGGACAAATAATCTGCCCAGTGAAACACTCTTCGCGAACACAATAGAACAATCGTGAACGCGATGATTCAGTAGCCAAAGCTATGCGAACGCGATGTACCAGACGCGAATGAAATGCAAAATGAAAGGAACCTTCGCGAACGTGAAGGCATTCACAAGAACGCGATGTTCAATGGCAAGAATCTTCGTGAATGTGTTGATCAAAAACTGTTAGTCATCGCGAACGTGAAGGTGGACACGCGGACGCGATGAACAAATCTGGCGTGAAGACTGGGCAGTTCTCTAATTTTACATTTTCTAGCCCATATCAATAATATACTCGTCCAAACAGACATTGTAGATATCTTTGGCTTATTTTCAGTCTTCATAGACTAGAGAGAACAAGTTTGGAAGCTAGGGTTTTGCACACACACTTGGGTCTTGAAGATTAAAGCTTGTGGTTAAGGATTTCTTACCCATTTATGTTTATTTCATCATTTCCTTGCTTTGTATTGTATGTCTAAGTGTGTAGGATATATTTCAACACTTGAATCTTGTTTATGGGAATATTCATAATTAAAGTGTGGATTAAATACCTTGTTGTGCTTATGTATTGAATGATTTTTATATATTTATGAAGTGAGTTATTGTTACTTTAATTATTCTTGTTCTTTAATTTTCCAAAGGGATTATCTAACCCTAGGACTCGCCCATTAACTCCGAATTAATTTTGGGACAGATAATTTGGGGTTGGGAAAGATTAATTAACAAGAACTTGAGGCGTTAACCCTTATTTTATAGATTTGACCTAGGTATAGGATTGAAATACTTGTAGCCTATCGGGTGTGCTTAATCTTCTAATTGTGATTAGGGATAATTCAATTAGAAAGTCTTGTAGTCTTCGGAAGAAGATAATTAAGAATTATTATCCGTGGCTAATTAACATAAACTCGCTCATATTTGTAAAATCGTGAAATACATTGGATCGTTACTTGAGTGAAATTTCCGATGCATTCATACTTCTTGCCATTGATCATTTTATTTGCTTTCTAGGTTAGTTTACATTTTTGCATTTAGATATAAACATTTTCAAAACCAAAAATCTTAGTGTTTGGCTTAGCGTGATTAGCGATAATTTTCTTACATTCCTAATCGCCTACACATTGTTCGCTGTGGGATTCGACCCCGACTCATAGTTGGGTTAATTATATTGCGTACGACCGTGTCTATTACTTTTTAGTAGTAGAATTGGACGTCACCAAAAATGGCACCATTGCCGAGGAACAATTTGGCGTAATTTAGGTTGTTTGAGAAGTAAGTGAAAGCGCTTTGGTCCAAACTTGTGAATATTTGTGTAATTATTTTTCTTACCTTGGGTCTATTTTTCTTGTTTATTTCTTGTTTATTTTCTTAATTTTGAAAAATGGCATCATACAATGAAAATTGATCGGATGGTAGTTTTTCATATTTTGATGATCCTTGTCCTTATTGTGGAGGACCACACTCGTGGAAAAATTGTTTATATTCTCCCGGGGGTGGATTGTGCTCATAATTCCAAACCCATGAGTGGAGTATTTGTGATAAATGTGGTTTCCAAAATGGTCATTGGGATGATTATGCTTATTTGTTATTCCCTTCCCCAAGCCCCTACTATGATGGTTCTACTTGTTTTGATGAAAATTATAGGGCTATGGAGATGGAAGAAGTTGAGCATGGCCAAAATGGAGAGTTCAAGCTCATGTTGGAGTGTATACTTGAAGAAGGAAACAAGGAAGAAAATGCCTTGGAACATCTTTTGGAGACTAGTCTCCAAAATGGTTTAGCACTTGAAAGGTTACTCTCATAAATGGATGAAATGATCAAAGCCTCAAGGGCTCGAAAATCCTCGGAAGAGAATGAAAACCAAGAATCCTTCTTGGACATTGAAAATGAAAATCCTTCCTTGGCCTTAGATCAAAACCAAGAAGAACTCTCAAATTCTCAAAATGAGAGAATAATGCTCATGTTGGAGACCATTCTTGAAAATGAGGAGAAGTACAACTTTGCACTCGAGGACTTGAAACAAGGCATAAATCACAATGGTGAACACATCCGTACTTTGGAAGATCAAATGCAAATTTTGGTTGAGGCTCACTATGCCCAACAAATTTCGTGTGCGGATAAAAGCCAAAGAAGAGTCCAACTCCGAGGAAGAAAGTCAGCTTTACCTTGAGGAATCAAGAATTGAACAACCGCCAACCAACTCAATGAGTGTTGTTGATGTCGACAAAAATATGGAATTGGAGGCAACCGATGTAAATGCTAATGTGGTTGATGTTGACTCTAATCCAGGGTAAAAAGAGGTTGTCAAGATAGAAAAATTACAAAGTGAAGGGGTGAAGTCACATTCCAAGCATTTTTCAATGTTGGAATTGTGTCGTGATACGGGAGTTGAACTACACGACTCAATGGTGGATTGAGAGGAAGAAAGACAACAACCATTCATTTTACAATTTGAGAAAGCAAGAAATCAAAATGACATTCCTCATTTGAGAGCCAAGAGGTGGAAAATGAAGACTTTAAGAATTGGCTCGAGCATAAACTTACCATCCCCCATCTCTCGTGGTCACAAGCTTGATTCCAAGCTAGGGGCCCAATTCATATAATCCAAATGGCGAGAAAAGTGGTAATGTTGTTTGCGTCGTGCCACGATGTTAAATGCAGCGCTTGGTGGGAGGCAACCCATCGTTTTTCAAACTTTTTGTCATTTTTGAAATTTTCTTTTTTAGAATAGCTTAGCATATTATTTGCTACTAATCTGCCAAGTTTTAGATTTTTTTGAGTTGATTTAAGTAGGTCGGGTTATTCTGAAGTGCAACAACCAGTAGCTGCCAGCATTGTTCAAGTGCAGAAAAAATTTTCTTCAACACGTTTGCGTGGTAACAACACGTCTACGAAGCTTCAGAATCTTTAACTCATCACATTCGTGTGCCTCTCTATCGCGTTCGCGTGACCTGGAGAAAATTACACATCGCCTTCGCGTAGAAACGTCACGTGTTCGTGTCCCCTGGAGAAAAATACCCTTCGCATACGCATAGCTACTTCGCGTACGCGTAGGGTCAGGTATGTAAAAAGAAACCAACGCCTCTGAAATTGGAAGTTCACCCATTTTTTCTCAAAAATAACAGACTCATAACCCTAACCCTTTCTTCCCAAATTAATTCGAAGTGCACAAAAATTAGCTCAATTCTTCTTGCAATCATCTCCATTGTTAAGGTATGTAATCTTCACTCTCCTCTAAACTAAATTTTTCTTCTTTCCCCCTGTTTTCTTGGTATATAATGTGAGAAGAGCAACCATTGTAGTGTTGTTTTTTGGGTTCAATTTTTTCTAGCATTAAGTTGCAAATTGATGCTTGAAAATTTATGTTGCTTGCTCGGTGAGATTGGTTGAGTGTGAGTGCTTAATTGTGAAAACATTCTGGGTAAAAATAAGTGCCCAAATCTGTTGAATGTGCACAAACAACTAAGGCACACAGTATGCTTGAAAAAATGCCTCAACGAAACTGAAGTTTTCTGGGCGATGAAGAAGCCTTCGCGAACGCGAAGCTTCCCACGCGAACGCGTGAGCAGGAGAAATTAACCCATCGTGAACACGGTAGTATCTTCGCAAACGCGTTGGTCTAGAAGTTCTGGAAAAAAAAATCTCTTCATGAACGCGGCTAGGAGCTCGCGAACGCGAAGAGCAAATGACTGGCAGTCCCAAAACTGGTAAAAAATAGTAGCTTTGCACAGCTCTGTCTCGGACCTTTATCGCCCATTGCTTTTGCTTAAATACTTCCTAATATATTGTTTTAAGTGTTTGTACGAGCTTTTAACATTGTTGGTCGATTTTGTAGGTATTTTGAATTTAAAATGGAACTAGAACATCAAGAAATGGAACAGGAACATGTTTTCGGACCTGGACAGGAGGAAACTTACGACCATGAGCGGTTTCATCTGCGGCATGCGAGCGAAAATATGATGAACTTCTGTCCAAAACAATTTTGCAGGAAAGGGGAATAAATTTAGAGAAGGTTGAGGAGAAAATGCCCGAGTTCTATGCACGCTTCATGGAGAGTGAATGGATGTGTTTTGCTGAGCCACCAATCAACGCCAACCACACAGTTGTTTTGGATTTCTATGCAAATGTCATACGAACTGATTTCCAGGGTGTGTTGATTACTACTGTGCGGGGCATATAGGTTCCTTTCAACTCTCAAGTTATAGATGATGTTTATGGCCTCCCCAATGCTGACATCGAGGTTTACAAAGAGAGAGCAAGAGCAGCGGTCAACCAGTGGCTGATAGATAGGTTGCACGGCGGAGTCATTCCAAAGTGGCTAACACTGCAGAAGAGAGTGGACTCTCATGATTTTACAGCGGAAGCAAAAACATGGCTTTCCATCATTTGTTCCAGAGTGTCACCATCCACAAATGACACTGATGTAACAATGGATTGTTCTCTCATGATTGCCGCTTTCATTCAGGGATTGCCTGTTAATGTGGGGGAGCATATTGTTCGAGAAATTGAGGAAGCTGCTAATGGGAGGTCTAAGAGTGTGTTCTTTCCCTCTTTGATCACTAGATATTGCTATGATGCAGGGGTACTTAAACGCCCCGATGATGTTGAGAAAGGTCCCGGCAAGCCAATGATCCATCCCTTACTAAAAAGGGGACCAAGCGACAAGCAGAAAAAGAGGCGCATTGATGTAGCCTCCCCTTCATTCGGGCAGTTCACAGAGAATACCACTGACCCAGCCGGATCCTTTGACCCTATGAGACCCCTACAGTCTGGACTGCACACTGTGAGACATCTGTCTAGCCAGATTTCTGGGGTTGATGCACATATTAGGCAGCTCATAGCTGGCCTTCCCACTGGCCCATCTGGGGCCAGCACATCTGGGGCCAACACATCTGCGGGAGCTAAAGCCCCACCAACCCTGGAAGATATGGCCAAGAATCAAAAAGAGATGACAACCCAGATAGAGGTCATGAACACTAGGCTGGAAAACATGAGCCGCAGGCAAGGAAAGATAGAAAAGCGGCAAACAAAATTCAAGGAGCATGAGAAAAAGAAGAGCAAGCTGCTTTCTAAGATGATGCAGAAGTTGAGCACACTTTGTGGTTCACAGGACTCGGATGATAATGATGATCGTCCAGACATGGATCTTAAATTTCCCACCACATTCAGTTCTGACTGATGCAGTATTCAGGGAGCACTCTCCACCATTTTACTTTATCACTTTTTATTGCATTGGGGACAATGCAATATCTTTGGTTGGGGGTGGCTTCTTGTATAACTGTTGTTTTGGTGGATTGGTATAGTAGTTATCTTCATGGTGTTTTTAGTATATTTTCATATCATGTGTTCTATTAGTTTGTTTATCTATGTTTGTTTTCATGTTGTTATGAGTATATTTTCATGTGATATGTGATATTAGTATGTTTAGTTACTTAAGTTTTATTAGCTTCTTAATTTGTTTTTATATATAGTATGTTATATGATAGTGGCAATATCCTTGGTTTTCTTTATACCACGGTTCTTTTTCCAAGGATGCCAATTTTCTTCTTGAACTGGGTAATTTTTGTTGACTTTTCCCGATGATGGATAGATTGACAACTTTCTTAAGGGAATTAGTCTTGTAATTAGGAGTAGCTTTTGTTAAAATTAGAAAAATAAATGGTTTGAGTTAGGATTTGTGTCCATTGGCCCAATTGTGGCTTGCTTGGTACCAACATAATTTAAACCTCGGCATATGAATTTTTAGTTGTTGAAAAAGAAAAATAAAATGATTGAAGTAAAGATGGCATGACCTTTAGACTCAATTTTTGGCTCTTTAACTCACTAAATAGTTTCCTTTATGCTATATGTGACCTCTTTGAGTCATTTGTTTCAATTGGATTTTGGATTTGTATTCCACTTGAGTTTTCATGTGCCATGTGTGGTGAGATTTATTTGTGAGTTCTTTTGTAGTACTTGTGGTCTAAAACATGCCCGGAATGTGTTTCAAATCAAAATCATAGACTAACTTGGTTTGAAAATTGATATTAGGCCTTCCTTGGACCGCTAGCATGCCTTAAAAATTCCTACCCTTAAATATTTTCCCTAGTCAACCCATTTTGAGCCTTTAACCTTATTTTTTGGCAACCATATTACAAGCTTAAATCCTTTGTTCTTAATTGATCTAGCTTTTAGCACTCTACCTCCCTAAGTACTTTTAAAGTATAAGCATAGGCTAAAAGCCTAAGTTTGGGGGTGAAGGTTGGAAAAATTGTGATATGAAAGTTGCTTGAAAATGGTGGAAGGTAGAAAAAAAAAGAGAAAAGGAAAGAAAAAGAAAAAATAATATATAGAATAAAATGATAAGAAATTGTGAAAAAAAAAGGAAGACTAGGTGTGAAATCAATAAAGCGAAGAAAGGATGGAAAATACTTTTTGAAGGAAGGGGGCTTTAATAGTAAATATTGTAGTGCTTTGGGAGGTTTTGAGTCTCTTTAACCAAAATTTTGACTTACCTTAACCAAATGCCTAAACTACAAACTTTTAAGTCCTAATTAATTTTGAACTAAGTTGTCTACATTAGTGGAGCAATACACAAAGGGCAAGCCTATGGTACTACTTGTATGCATTTGAACATCTTTTTGAGAGTGAGTTAATTCTTTCCATTTGATATCCCAAATTTGATTTAAATTGAGATTTATGAGTGTGGGATCCTCTCTTGACGGTAAGGGCATATGAGAATTTAGTTGTGAATCTAATCTCATTTTCAATTGATAAGAATGACCAAAGAAAGTTGATTGTGATAGAGAGGCAAATTTTGAAGCTTTAGTGTCATGACTTGATTGTTACTTTGATTTGTATTAGTGTTTGAGCACTTGAAGCATAATGAAGTTTATGTGAAGTGCTTGATAATTCATATGCCTTGGAGTAATTGTTGGTACCAATTTAAGTCATGCATTTGTGCTTAAAGTAGACTTTCTTTTTGGCTTGGCATTATGTAGATGCATTGTTGAGTTAACCACTTGGGAAAAGATTTTGTTGCTTGTGTTGCTTGAGGACAAGCAATAGTTCAAGTTTGGGGGTGTGATGAGTTGGTATTTTACCGACTCATCTTGTCTTTAAATTAATAATTTTGCTATATTTGAGCAATAAAATCGTGTATTTGATGTCATTTACATCTATTTTATAGGTGGTATGTGATTTAGAAGTAATGGTGAATAAATCAAGTGAAAACAAGATAAAAATGAGCTAAAACGGACAAATAATCTGCCCAGTGAAACACTCTTCGCGAATGCGATAGAACAATCGCTAACGCGATGGTTCAGTAGCCAAAGCTACGCGAACATGATGTAGCGGACGCGAACGCGATGCAGGATGAAAGGAACCTTCGCGAACGTGAAGGCATTCACGCGAACGCGATGTTCATCGACAACAACCTTCATGAACGCGAAGGCGTGTACGTGAACCATTGATCAAATACTGGTAGTCATCGGGAACGCGAAGGTGGACACGCGGACGCGATGAACAAATCTGGCGTAAAGACTGGGCAGTTCTGTAATTTTACGTTTTTTACCCCAAATCAATTATATACTCGTCCAAACAGACATTATAGATATCTTTGGCTTATTTTCAGTCTTCATAGACTAGAGAGAACAAGTTTGGAGGCTAGGGTTTTGCACACACACTTGGGTCTTGAAGATTAAAGCTTGTGGTTAAGGATTTCTTACCCATTTATGTTTATTTCTTCATTTCCTTGCTTTGTATTGTATATCTAAGTGTGTAGTATTAATTTCCAAAACTTGAATCTTGTTTATGGGAATATTCATAATTAAAGTGTGGATTAAATACCTTGTTATGCTTATGTATTGAATGATTTTTCTATATTTATGAAGTGAGTTATTGTTAGTTTAATTATTCTTGTTCTTTAATGTGTGACGACCCAAAGGGTCATCACTTATTTTATTAATAATTTCGAGCTTCTGAGGCCTTGAAAACCTCATTCTATGTTGCCTCGATTTACGTGCACGATCCGAGCATGTAGCCGGAAAGATTTGGTGATAGAAAATATGAATTCTATGAGAAATTTGGATAAAAATGATATTAATATTGATATGGTTGACTTCGGTCAACATTTTTGGTAAACGGATCCGGACCCGAGATTGGATGGTCCCGAGAGGTCCGTAGGAAAATATGGGACTTGGACATGTGTCCGGAGTCGAATTCCTGAGGCCTAGAGCCCAAGTTATGAATTTTTATGTGAAATTGTTTTTGATGCAATTATTAAAGAAAATAAATTAATAGACCTTGGTATCGGGCTCGTATTTTGGTTCCGACGCCCGGTACAAGTCTTAAATATTATATATGTGATTTCTGTAAAGTTTGGTGACATTTGGATGTCGTTTGAGATGTTTTGGACCTTGAGTTCCAAGTTAAGAAGTTTTGAAAATCAAAAGTATGAAAATCATGAGTTTGAGGCTCGATTTGATTAAAACGAAGTGATATTGGCGATATGATCGCACGAATAAGTCCATAATGTGTTTTTGAGGTTGTGTACATGTTTGGTTTGGAGCCCGGGGGGCTCGGGTAAAGATTTGATAGGCCGTTGGATGAAACTCTGAATTTTTGAACTGCTGGTTTTTCACCCAGTTGTTGGCTTCGCAATTGCGAAGTTTTCTCGCAATTGCGAAGGGGGACAGGCTCGCAAATGCGAACATTCATCGCAAATGCGAAGCCCCCTTTGGCTCAGCCTTGTTCGCAAATGCGAACAATTGTTCGCATTTGCGAAGGTCCCCAGTGCCAGCCTATGTTCGCAAATGCGAACAAAAGTTCGCAAATGCGAACATTCCCCAAATCTGCCTTGGTTCGCAAATGCGAACCATTGTTCGCAAATGCGAACACTGCCTGAAACAGCATGTGTTCGCAAATGCGAACATTAGTTCGCAAATGCGAACAAACGTTCGCAAATGCGAACTTCCCACCCTTAGCTTATTTTTCAAACTCCAGAAATTGGTCGGGGTTCGCAATTGCGAACCCATGTTCGCAAATGCGAACACGGAGACCTGAAAAACACGAATTTCAGTCATTTCTTCACATTTTACAAAACCAAAACACCCATTTACGATTCTTCAAGGATTTCTTCTTCATCAAAACGATTGTAAGTCACTTTTTACTTAATTCTTTCAATTCCTAACATCATTAAACATGTTTTTCATTAGAAATCAAATGTTTTCATGGTAAAATTCTTGTTTTTGTTAGAAAATAGGTTTTTTCATAAATTGGGGAATTGGACCTCGAATTGAGGTCCGATTTTGAAACAAATTATATACATGAACTCGTGGGGGGATGGGTAACCGGATTTTGGTCCTAACCCCGAATTCCGACCATGTGGGCCCGAGGTTGAAATTTACTATTCATGGCGAGAATGTTGTAAAAGTGTTATTTGGTATTAAGAATTAGTTTGTTGAGTAGAATTGATGATATTAAATCAATTGTGTATAGATACGGTTGGATTGGAGCCAAATTGAAAGAAAAGACATTTCCACGGATTGAATTGTTCATAAGCATTCGAGGTAAGTGTTTGTTCTATCCTAGCTTGAGGGAATAGGATTATGTGCTATGTGTTATGTGATCGAGTGCGGTGTATGGGCTGTGGTGACGAGCATCCATACACCGGCATCCAGTATGACCGTGAGTCGTTGGAAAATAATTAATTTGAGATATTACAGATGAATTGTTATTGTTCTCCCTTATTGGGACTTGTTGAGAAGATAAACATTGATTGCCCTTGATGGGACGGTTTATGAATTACTATTTCCTTCTTTGCCCTTAACTGTGATTGTTATTTGGGTGAGGAAGAGTGATAATGCACGAAGGGTGATGCCGTGCCATGTTTATTTATTTATGCACGAAGGTTAATGCCGTGCCATGTTTATTTATTGATTATGCACGAAGGATCATGCCGTGCCCTGTTATTGAACCATGTACGAAGGATCATGCCGTACTATGGATGTGAGGATGAGAGTAAAAGCACGAAGGGTGATGTCGTGTACTTTATTTGTTTATTTGGTGAGGATGAGAGTAAAAGCACGAAGGGTGATGCCGTGCAATTGCTTGCTATTCCTTGACTTGATATTACTTGTGTTTACATTACACTTTGTTTTTCCTTGTGAAATTATTAACTGTGTTTAATTGTTGAATTCTTTAAGATATTCCTTATTGTGTTAATACTTGATTATTTCTTGTTATTTTGTGGTACATATATATATTGAATTGTACAGGTTTATGTGGGTGTCTGGTCCTAGGCTTGTCACTACTTCGCCGGGATAGTCCAGGCACTTACCAGCACATGGGGTCGGTTGTGCTGATACTACACTTCTGTGCGTTTTTGCACAGGTCCAGGTTACGATCAGGAGCAGGAGCAGCAGTAAATAGATTGCGTGGGAGTTGATCATATTTGAGACCGAGGTAGCTTGCAGACGTCCGCAGGCCCGGCGTCTCTCTCTTTATTTATGTTATTAGCTGGAGTCTCTTTGTTCCGAGACAAACAGAATTGTGTTATATTTCTTTCGGACTTTTATGTGTAGTATTCCATAGTAGTTTGTGAGTTGGTGACTCCAAGTCTTGGGTAGAGGATTTCAGTATGATTTTCACCTTGAGTTTTGTTATTTCCATTTCGATAAAGTATTCCGCATTTATTTAATTAAAATTGTGTTAAAAACAGGATAGTATGAATACGGTGGCTTGCCTAGCTACCACGAGTAGGCGCCATCACGATCCCGATGTTGGGGGAAAATCCGGGTCGTGACAAGTTGGTATCGAGCTCTAGGTTACATAGGTCTCACCACTCACGAACAAGCTTAGTAGAGTTTGAGAGGTAGGTACGGAGACGTCCGTACTTGTCCTCCAGAGTCTATTGAGTTAGGAAAGAGTCTCTCATTTGTTCTTTCTTGTCGTGCGACTT